>PGIR01000042.1:0-236420 GCA_002812735.1 Scedosporium dehoogii | reverse complement strand
CCCCCCCCCCCCCCCCCCCCCCAAACAGCCGGCCTTTAACGCCTCCTCTCCCCAAGTTCCCGTTCCTCAACCAAGTCCGTCCACCATCCTCTCCATCCATAGACCCTCCTCCCCAAACCGCCCAAGTAATGCCACCAAAACGAGTCAGAGACGTCGAGCGCCAGCGCTGCGCCCGCGCCTGCGACAACTGCAAACGCCGCAAAGAACGCTGCAACGGCGTGCAGCCGTGCCGACGTTGCATAGAAAGAGGGGTCCAGAGGGACTGCAAGATTACGCCCCCACTTTCCTCCTCGAGAGGTACAGTGCCGAGGCCAGCGGCAGCAGCATTTCCCAGAGGCGGTAGCACAGGCCCGCTTGAAGATGCCCGCCGAAACGTCCGGGTTCGCGATGATGGATTCCGGAACACGCCTATCAGATCTCACTCTTTCTCCTCGTCGTCGTCACGGCTGCTGCATGACCGGGGATTAGTATATCATCCGGTCAACACATTCTCCGACTCCGGTTCCGTTGCTGGGTCTTCGTCGACATCGTCATCGTCGGCCTCTACTTCGGAAGCGGTCAGGGATGCGCGAGAAAGACACGTCGTCGTAGGAGTTGCCGCCGCCGACAACATGTCACTATTACAAAAGATATGTAACATCGCTCGCGCCGGCCTGGGCTCTTGTTCCCTCGTGGATGCCTTGGATTCCCCTCAAGCGCACAACTTGGTCGAGAACTCCAGGGGAGGGCTCAGTCTCGTGCAAACGGCGATGAACCCGCCCCCGAAACCGACTCCGGAGAGCGCGAGGTATCTCCTGGAGTGGTACCGGCTGTCGACGAATTGCATCTTCGACATCTTCGACCGCGCGGAGTTGGACGACGGTTTGGCGTTATGGCTCGACTGTCCGCCCGAGGAGCACGACACGAGGAATGCGGCGTACTACCTCATCCTGGCTATCGGGGCACAATCTTGCACGGATAACAAGGACGAGCTCGCCGAGACCTACTTCAACTACGGCCGATGTGTGACGCTGGCTCTGACCGAGGACCCGAGCATATCCACCATCCAGTGTCATTTACTCATCACAATGTACCTATTATCCCGGACACGAACAAACAGCGCCTTCATGCATCTCGGCCTCGTGGTCCGCGCCGCCTACGCCCTAGGCATCCACAGCCGCGAGATCTCTTCACTCTATCCCGCCAGCGAATACACGACCCGGGAACGGTTGTGGAAAGCCATCCGCGTTCTCGACCTCTTCCTGAGCATAACGCTAGGTCGGCCGGCGTCTACTTCGGAAACGCGCGATACGACCTCGCAGGAGAACTACTCGGCGTCGAATGACCTCTGCCTGATTTTCGAAAGGATTCTGACGTGGATCTACGGCCAAAGTATGATTTGCCCCACGTCCTGTAAGCGCATCAGCGACCTCCATCGTGGCTGGGCCTCGCGTTTCGTCAACGGTCTTGAGGCGGATAGCATCTCGCCTGGTGATCACATCGAAACGAGGGTGGGGAAAATGCCCAATATCGGTCTCATCCACCTGAAAGAGGCATATTACTGGACCATCATGCTTCTCACGCAACCGTTTCTCGTCAAGCTGGTATCCTCGCACACGTCTCAGACCATGACGTCCCAAGCGGGGAAACCGAGTAGAAGCAGCAGTGCCCTCGAAGGAGATCTCTACCCCTCACCACCTCAACCGAATGTCGTGTTTGCCGAAGCGTGCGTGGATTCCGCCATCCGCACCGTTGAACTTCTCCAAATATTCCTCACCAAGGGAAACATACCGAGGCGGTTACCGTTCGTCATCAACTCGGTGTTTGTCTCGGCGTTGACGTTGAGCCTGGCCCTGTTCGGCGACCTGGATCGCTACTTTCCCGTTGGGCGAAGTTTGGAGAAGGCGAAAGAAATTCTTCGGTGTTTCAGCCATCATGACGCGACGACCGGGAAGCTCCTCTTGATAGTGGATAGGCTTCAAAATGCGTGCAATACCTACATCGAAGCGCGGGACTTTCGCCAAATGGAGGGTCGGCTGTATATTATGAGGGACCTTTTTGGTAGTTCTGTTTTCGATTCATTCAACCGCCTTGGTTCATTCGGTGGAAATCAATCAGACATTCAAGGGCTCTTAACGACGGCCTATCAATTGAGTACTCATCCAAGAGGTATGTCTATAGATCGAGCTTTCGCAAAAGAGAAAGAGAAAACAACGACGGACGCTAACGATCATCCAAGCAGCCTTGGAAGGGCCAGTACTTGAAGAAGTAGTAGAAGACACAACCAATCATGAGGACGAGGAGAGCTACGATGTTAATGATGCCATGCAAGCAGTACAGAGAGAGCTCAGTTCAGATCCGAATTGGGACCGATCTCTCTCTCTTGATGTTGATGATTCTCTTTTGCGCATGTTTTGGCACGGCCATGATTTGGAAAGCGTGATGCAAGCGGAGGGGCTTTGTTCGGAAGATTTGAACATGTTGGGATTCTAGTTTATTTAACGACGAGATGTGTATGTTTGGCTGATGAATGAAGATTGGCATCGAGACCACTGCCTCTATGTTCTTCATGGAGCAGCCTGTAGGATACTAAACTTGGTATTGTAGGATTTGGAATAATTTACTGATATTATATAGCAATTTATATCTATCAACGACGGTCATGAGTTCATGATGGAAGTGCGAGTTCTGGCCATCTTAGTAAATTATTGCCTCGGTACAACACCCTCAGTCTCACACCCGTTCTTGTTGAGGTTGCGTAGCATGATGGGTGGCTGGGTTTACTACATATCACTATCTCATTCAACAATATCATGAGGCGAAAGATCTTATTCTACCGGACTGTGATGACAGCACCGGATTGGAACATCGGGTATCGGATGCTAGTCTGAGACTACTGTGCGCTAAACCCCAGATCAGCCGAAGGCGTCCCCGCAAATCCCGGTCGGGTTCCGATGGATCTACCGAGGTGAATGAACCCTTGTTAATCTGGGGTACGATTGCAGCCTGGGGATTCGATGGCTTTGTGATATCATCGGGGAAGCACGCCGAAGTGTCTATATAATCGCCCTCGACGAGTTTGAGGCAGAATGTAGTCTCTTATTTGGAGCAATCAAACTCGAAACTTATCTTCCCTCATCCCTCACGGTCCAACGCAGCTTGGTGCGAGATCATTCCCGTCGTATCTCGGCCCCTAAACGCAACTTGAAATTCTTGACCGCTCACCTTCTCGTCTACCTACAGCAACAATGGGTTCCTACGCCGAGTCCTGGTTAAAAGTAAGTCGCTCATCACTGATAAATAAAGATATGAGGATGGTTCTAAAATTAACGCGGATTTGGCTGAAAAGGTTGAAGAAAGCCTAGGTGGTGCTCGCCCTGTGCTCAAAGGCACCGCCGAGGAGATGCGAGCCCAATTCTGTGGTCTAGTCTCTGCGCTGGCGCCGCAGTACCCACCGCACTCCGGAACCACCGAATCAAAGGACGGCGTCATCGGGGATGTTAAATATCGCGTCTACATGCCCAAGGCCTCCGACTCCGATACTTCTCGGCCCTTGGGTATATATTACCATCCCGGTGGCTTCGTCATCGGTGTGTCTGAGGCGGACGACTTTCTCTGCCGTACCATTGCCGAGAGGACGGGGGCTATTATTGTTTGCTCGCAGTATAGGCTTTCCCCAGAGCATAAGGCGCCAGCTCATCTTCAGGATGCAGTTCGGGCGTTCGAATACGTAAGTTGGGGTTCGCTTCTATTTCTAAAATCTTCAAGACGGAATCACGAAGCCTAACTTTTCGATCTTAAAACTTTTAGTTCTATCAAAATGCCAACAAGGTCGGAGGCGACCCGAACAGAATGTTCACTATCGGTGTTTCAGCTGGCGCAGGCCTCTCCCTCGCTGTCGCAAGACAAGTTGTTCTCGGCAAAACTTCCGCCGACAGGCATGCCATCAAAGGCGTCGTGTCCTTCTGCCCATACACCCTCCACCCCGACAACGTCCCCGAATCATACAAGGCCACTTACACGTCATACACGGAGAACAAGGAGAACGTGCCCATCATCGAGGCCGCGACGATGCGTCAGTTCCTAGACTATGCCGTTCTTGACCCTAGCGACGAGGATTACTTCGTGGCGTTGAACCAGCAGGACCACAAGTCATTCCCGCCGACGTACATCGCGACGTGTGAGAAGGATCCGCTTCGAGATGATGGGCGGGTCATGGCGGAATCGTTGAAGGTGTCTGGCGTATCTGTTAGGACGGATCACTACGCTGGGCTGCCTCATTGTTTTTGGGTGTTCCCATCACTGCCAGAGTCGCAGGTCTTTATCGAGAATGCGGTGGATGCGGTGAAGTGGGTGATAAGCCAAGTTTAACTCTTTCTTTTTCTCCCTATTTTGTTTGTCAATATAGCTCGCATACTGTTTATGGCATGAATCATGAGCCCTTCGGATCGCAATCCCCTATCCGCCCGATTAAATGTGGCGATTAATGGTGACATCTTGATCGTTGCTTCCCTTCTGGGCTTGTTAGTAATCGACAGGCACCTGCCTCAAACCTTCTGCTTAGGCTTGGAAGATCGAAGTACCTCTAACGTGATGGCGACTACAATGGGAAACACAAACCATTTAAGGAGTGTCAGATCCAACTCTCCCTCTCTTCGATTCTCTCCTCCCACATCACCACCAGTCTCCAACCTCGCCATCAAATCGAGTAACCTCGCGGCTCGGCACCAGATTCTTTTCCAAAACGACTACGTCTCCTAAGGGCTATCTCAGCGACGATGTGTCAACTATCGAATTCGGTATCCGAGCCCGCGTCACCAAGTGAAGCCTTTGCTGCAAGTGGCCCTTCTAGAAGCGTCCCTGCCGCAGAGAGCCTGGCAACGGCCCTTCCATATAAAAGTGTGAGGGATCTCTTCCGTCACGTCGAACAAGAACACGAGGCAGATAGTATCGCCTTCAAAAACATCAACTGGAAAGAATATGATAGGGTGGAGAGGTCTAGAGACAGGCGGGGGGAGTCCCTATGCCGTCTCTTCTACTTCGCTGATCATAAACTTCTCATTGTCACGATACCCACTGCGCACCATGAGCGCCTGCATGGATATTTAGATGATTTGGTCGCCCGTAAGTTGTGGGGCATGAATATAGGAGACGAATGGATCCGCGTTGGCGCTCAAACATACCGGTCGGGACGCCGTGGTGCGGCCGGCAGCGGGGAGGGGGACTCTGCTCGGCAACCAATCTCACGGATGGGGCACAACCGCTGGCCGACGTTGGTAATCGAGGCCGGATACTCCCAGTCATTGAACGGGCTACGAATGAAGATGAGATGGTGGTTCCTTGCCTCAAACCATGAGGTTAAAATTGTTCTCATTGGCAAGTTATATCGGGGACAGGGACTGATTCAGTTGGAGAAATGGAGAGAGCGGCCGTACCGTCGAACTGGAGCGACCATGACACGGGGTGCGAGCGCTGCCGGTGCTGCTGACCCATACCTCGACCAAAGTCTCGAAATCCGGATGGCCCCTGGAATTCTCGAGACCAGCGCGGCTCGTCTGAACCCGCAGTCGTATGTGGTGACTAGTGATTTACCACTACGCCTCGAATTCGACGCCTTGATGGAGTATCAGCCAGGCCCAGGAGAGGGTGATATTCTCCTCACTGCTCAAGACATGCAAAACCTCGCTGTGAGGGCTTGGAGTGAGCTCTAGTCAAAGCGCAAACGTCTGGTCTTCGAACTTTTTTTTTTTTCCTGGGTTTGGAACGGATGGAAGCTGAGCACCACTTTACGTCTTGTCTCGCGCATTTTATTTTCCTTACTTGTTATTTTTTTTCTCTGTTCTTTTAGGGGGTAAAGGGAAGGGGTCCTTAGCTCTCTCAGATGATGTAAATCAACCGACTTCAATAATGTTAGCTTAGACGCTAAATGGCTTCTAACTATCTTTTCACCTCACAGGACAGGCCTACTTTGCATCCTTCGTAATGATCTCGGCCGCAATCTCTGCAATACCATATGCAGCCGTCTGAATATGCGCCGACATCACGGTCGGAATAACACTACAATCCACAACCCTCAAATTCGCCGTCCCATGCACAACCAATCTCTCACTCACCACACCGCCGTCCTTCCTCGGCAGCATCGCGCACGTTCCAACAGGGTGATAAAAGCTCAGCGTAGCATCCCGCGCAAAATCCCTCCACTCCTCCTCCGACTGGACATCCTCTCCCGGCTCGAACTCCTTATCCCACGTATCGACCATGGGCGCCGTGTTGGCGATCTTCCTCGCAAACTTGGCCGCAGCGATGACGGCCTGCACGTCGTGCTCGTTGGACAAGTAGCGCGGGTCGATGATGGGCTTTCCGTGCGGGTCGGCCGGGTTGATGTGCACGCTGCCGCGGGCCATGGGATGCATCACCGATGAGAAGAGCGTGATGAAGCTGCCGCCCGGGTAAGGCTTGACACCGATGTAGTTTGCTTCGAGGATGATTTCGATCTGTGGGACGGTGGGGTCCGAGAGGAGTTCGATCTTTTTCTTGTCAATGGCTGTGGGTTTCTTGCCCGCGGCGTTTTTGGCAGCGGCGATGAGGGCGGCTTCGTCTGTTTTGTTGAGGATTTGGCTCCAGTTGAGGAACGCGTAGGTGGACGTCGTGTAGTCGAGCCAGCCCGGTTGTCCGGCGAGCCAGAGGTCGACCTGTTCGGCGACAAAGTCGCTCCCGGAATCGTAAATCATGGGGTCGAAGCTGTCGAAGCCTTCCTTAAGCCGGTACGTGTTGGAAGTTCTGATGTGGTCCTGGTAATTCTCTCCTACGCCGGGTAGGTCGACGAGTGTCTCGATGCCAGCGGCCTTGAGAACCTTGGGCTGGCCGATGCCGGAGTTCTCGAGTAGCCCTGGGCTCTGAACCGAGCCAGCGGAGAGGATAACCTCCTTCTTGGCCTTGATTTTTGTGCCGTCGTCGAGGGTGACTCCCACAGCCTGCAGCTGGCCCTTGCACTTCTTCTTGGCAAAATCGACCTTGGCGACCTGGGTGTTCGTCAGAACTTCCAAGTTGTCACCAGCCAAGGGAAGATAGCTGTTCGCGACATACGATCGTGTATACCGCCTAGTATCAATGTTCGTCGGCTGGTACGACACACCGATCGGGTTACCGCTCAGAGACTGCTCATTCGTCTCCACGCCAACCGCATTCATCGTCGGCTTCCACGACTCAACACAGCTCGGCAATTTGCGATTAAACGTAGTCCGGATGGGGCCGGAATCACCATGGAGATCAGCATCACCGCCCGTAAAATTCTCCGACTTGACCATGGCCTCGATCATGACATCCCAATTCCAGCCCTTGTTTCCAAGCTCCTCCCACGCATCGTACTCGGCAATCGCCGAACGATCATAGCAGAGGTAATTGATGGCGGACGAGCCGCCGAGGACGTGACCGCGGTTGACTTCGATCTGGCGTCCGCCGAGATTCTCTTGTGGCGTGGTCGTGAAGTTCCAGTCGTAGCCCGAACCAAGAGCAGAACCTCGCATGCCGGGGGCGTTGATCCGGATGTCGTCCAGGGCGGACGACCCGGCTTCGATGATGAGGATCTCGGCATCGGGGAGTCCGAGACTTAGACGGGTCGCGAGTGCTAAGCCCGCTGTCCCGCCTCCGACGATGACCTACTTGTTCGAAAGGTTAGCCCGATCTAACTCCGCGCGGGAGGGGAACGATGGTTTTGGGCAGAAAGAGGGGAATTCCGGGATGCGATCCGCTGCCCCCTCGTCAAGGGGAATTAGACTAGATTCACCTACATAATCATAACTATTCTTCGCCATCGCGGTTGCGACAGTCGTCGATGCCAATATTATTGACAAAAGCTTCATCGTGTCGAACAGGTTCCCAGGTCTCGATAGGAAATTGCCAAATAAAACCCCGTTCCAAAATCGGCCTTAAATATAAAGTCCGGAAGGCCTCGAGATCAATTTCTGCTCCCTCAACACTTGACACCGATGGAGAACAAAAAAAAGCAACCGATTTGAGACATTCGATCGAGACCATGCAAGCCACGCGTGGCCTCTTTAATAGGAATCACAGCTCGCATTCGGGTCGGGACAAGGGTGCCACGAACAGCTCGACAAGGAGCTGCGCTCCCGTCGAATTCGAGAGGCCCCCAGCTCACCAACGATTGGCTGCCTTCATTGAGCGGGGAGCGAGTAATCTCCATAGGGGAGGGAAGGGTGCGTGGCAGCTCGTTCGTGCAGTGTTGTGCCGTGGCCCGTGGCGTGTTTTCCGAGACCTTTTTCTTTTTTCTTTCTTGCAGAAACACCCGAGCAAATGGGCCGATAGAATTCGAAGAATGACAGCTTCTCGACGCGCATTGTAATTAGCAGATGCACAGTCAGATTTCATCAATATACGCCTGATTTGCTGGAAATTGGATCCTTTGCTGAGCGGGCGTGTTTTCTTCTTTAGCCGAATGACCCACTGGTTCGTTCTGTTTAATACGCCGGAAATGTGAACATTTGAAGTCTGACAGCGGGGAGAGAATCTTGGTACTTCGTACGACGCTTGCATTCCCGGAGAGACATGAGTGTAACGCAATGCTGCCCTGTCCCGTGTCGTTGCTAAGGTGTGAATGTCACCGAGGCGTCCTGAGCCGTTGGATTCGTCTGATTACCAGTCAAAGGAAGCTTCGTGTTTTCACAATGTCTTTGGGCAGTGGAACGGGACCTGCAGTCAGGTCGACAGGGATCTTCACCGGCACATTGGGCCACGTTCCCCGTGCCGCAACGCCACAGCGGCCACTTGCCGAGAGTTTAAAGTAAGTATCGTTTCTATGTCTCGTAACCTTTTCGATACCGCTCCTAGCGTCCCGCCTTGCATCAGTAATTTAAATCCTTACCATGGCTGAAGATGTTGCACTGCAGCTATTATTGCAAATAAATCGTCACTTCATACTTCCCCTCTTCCACCGCCTGTGCCACCGTAACATTCTTGAGCTTCCTTGTTCCCGAGCTCGTATTTGTTGATTATTCCCTCCCTACATTCATGATTACTACGCTGACTCTGCTGACGGACTGGATGTGGGGGAGAAACGGTCGACACCAGTCGCTGTGAACTTCCTTGGCAGTCAATACCAACTGCGTTACGAAGTTCGCAGGCTGGCCCCACCTATGGTTGCTGCTTTTCTTGCTTTTGATACTGGCCCTAGGAGCAGACTGCCTTATCCGATGCATTGCTAGCCCCCTGTGCTTCGTAGTAAGACACGAAGATGATCAGAGTTCGTCGAGTGTTCTCCACCGTGAAGCGTGACAGCTGAACCTCTTGTCTTTTGGTCAGCTCTGACGTACGCCCACCTGAGAAAAAGCAATCAGCAGCGTGCTCGCGCGAACCAATACTATATGCGAGCTCCTATTATGGGCAAGATTGTCATTTTACCCAAACCGGCGGTTCGGAGAGTGGGGATGAGCTTGGGTGAGGCCTTGATTTCTGCCGAACCATGGGGGGTGGCAAGGAACATCTTATTCGTATTTGAGCACATCTGCAAAGGGCTGTCCATGGAATACCTCGATGATGGCCTGATTTTATATGTGGTTGTAAGTATCCCCATAGAATAACTTTTGTGTTATACTTTTCGCCACTGAGAACTACACCGAACTATCAACGGCTATCCTCCGTATACTTCCAGAATTAGCACTAACTAAGACACCGGTCATATCCACCCAACAAGCGTGATCTCGGCCCAGGTTTTCATCGATCGATCGATCGTGGCTACTTGAAATCTTCCATCATTACCGGAAAAGGCATCCATCCGCTTGGGAAGCACTACGGAGGAAAGCTGAAAATCGTCACCGAATGGCCCGCGAGGTCTTTGTTCCTCTGGCGGTAATCTCTAAGCAGCAGCGGTGAGTGGAAGGGGAAATGCAAAAGGGAGACCTTTCTGAAGATCCTTCAGGCGTGTCGCCCAGGAGCAGGTTCACGAGGGCAAGCGGAAAGTTGAACGGAGCTAGTCCAGTTCCGCTCCTGTCCCGCCATTTCTAGGTCGGTCCCGGGTCTCGACATGTTCAGCACAGGACCCACCCCAGCCTGTAGCCACCATGTGGAAACACCTGCGCCGATCGCGACTCTTCCTCAACGGTCCAGGCCTTCAAGGTACTGCAGTTGCAGCACGTGGTGAATCTCCATAAGATGTCGCTGATGACATAATTTGCTTTCCAGTGCCGCCGATGATTTCAGATTAACGTCACGCTTCCGTAGCATGGAATATCAAAGCTTGGCCAGTCGCTCCTTCTCACGAAAGCATCACCAAGCTCACGAAGCCAAACAGCAGCATCATAGAGTTTCGCCCATATTAGTGTAGCCCGGCTAATCGGAGACGTGTCTCACGGTGGTCTAGAATTATGCAATTTCATTCCTGATGTGACAGTGATGTCTCCCCCACCAATGCAGCCCGCTTCAAGGTTGATTTAGAGAGCTGAATCCTCCCGACCTACAACATAATGGACTGTTTCCAAAACATTCCTTTACCACCTTTAAAGGTTAGAGACCGCCCAAGGTCGCATCATAACGCATCTCACGAAATAAGGGCCGCCCAAGATGGCGATGGCACTACAGGTGAGACCCTTCGATGATGGCATCCCATAGAATTGTGGATGGTGAGCCGTGTCACAAGTGCCGCTCACTCACATATTACACTCAGATCTCCACGCTCATCCAGGAATGGCTGGAATCGAAGCCGGCTATGAAGGCCGGCGTCCAAAAGAATCCCAACGCGGTTCGCTTCGGTATTATCTCGACGGCTGCGATCAACCCCATCGCGATTATCCACCCAGTTGAGACTCATCCCGACGCCGTTATCAAAGCTATCGCTTCGCGTGATCTTGCGAAGGCGCAGGCGGTCGCGAAAAAGTATAATATCGAGAAGGCATATGGATCTTACGAGGAGCTACTCGCCGATCCTGATATCGATGCCGTCTATATTTCTCTTCCAAATGGGATGCACGGTGGTACGTTAAGTAGATGCCCTTAGCAGTCTTGTGCTGTCACAACATCCTCTCCGCTAACCACATTTCAGAATGGGCCAAGAAGGCGTTCGCCGCTGGCAAACACGCCCTAATCGAAAAGCCCATCGCCGCAAACGGCGACGAAGCCATCTCCGTCTTCGAGTCAGCGAAAGAGCACAACTGCATCGCCATGGAGGCCTTCCACTGGCGCTTCCACCCTGCCGCCCACGTCGTCAAATCCATCGTCCAGAGCGGCCGATACGGTCGCGTTCTGACGACCTACGCGCGCATGACCGCGCCTGCGGGCACGATCCCCAAGTCGGACATTCGCTGGAACTGGGATCTGGGCGGCGGAAGCTTGATGGACATGACGTATACCGTGTCAGCGACCCGGTTCTTCCTCGGCGTCGGAACCCCCGCCAAGGTTGAGTATGCCAAGGCGCGCCCGATGAAGGAGGACGCGCGCGTTGACGAGGCCATGGAGGCGAGCTTGGTGTTTGAGACGGATACTGGGCCGGTGCGCAGCATTATCAAGACGGATATGAATCAGGCGTATGCCGCCCATATCCTCCCCAAGGTGTGGGAGTTGCCGTCCATTCGGCTCGAGCTTGAGCACGCCACAATCTACTTCTATAAGTGAGTTTCCACACGTGGCTGTGCTAAAATTGAACCATTTACTGACCTCTCGTAGTTTCATAATGCCTCATATTTACCACTACATCCAAATCACGGATAAGCGTACCGGGCAGAAGAGCACGCAGAAGCACTACTCCTTCGGTCCTCTCTGGGGACCTCGGTCCGAGCCGTGGTGGAGCACCTACAGGTACGTAGACTGGGTGGAACATCGAACCAAAAGACTCCATAGGAGACAGAGACGGGAACTAACAAGTATGGTCAGATACCAACTGGAGGCTTTCGTTGACAAGGTCGCCGGATTGCATCCCGTCCACTGGATTGAGCCAGCTGATAGTATCTCTCAAATGCGGACATTGGACACTATTTATGACGAGTCGGGACTCATGAAGAGATCAAGCACACACATGAAGAAAAGCTAATCACTGCTCCATATGTGGCTCACATTATGAAATTCACTGTGGCTCGGTCAATCAGGAAGAATGAGGCAGCTGATGGATATCAATCTTGATGTCGTCTACGAAGTTACTATCAGAAGCCGGCCAGGGTCTACTTGGGGTGTTGACCAATACATTTAGCTTCGGACTGAGCCTAATAATGTCAAACAATATTGTCCTTCGTACAACCAACCCATTTCCTGAATTATCATGCCGTCCCAGAGCTGTGGTATATCAGGAAAAGGGGACTGAAGCACGTGACTAAATAAACTTTGAAAAGTGCCAGGGACTGCTTCCAATCCAATCATCCTCGATCGGATCTCTCCCTCGTCCGGGGTTCATGGCAATCGCCCGGGGATGAATGATGGGCCATCGAATGTGCGCCAGGGCACGCTTCTCGAATGCCGCTTGCTCGTGTTTATTGGCAACGTCGCCGCCGATTCGTGCTCCCTCTTTCTTTCGGCGTCCAGGAATCCGCCACCCAGCATTGCCGGCCAAGGGGATAACGAAAAGAAAATGTTCGAGGAAGACATTCTATACCTTTACCGACGGACTGATATCCAACTCCTTGAAAGAAGAAACCGAATACAAGCCTGAGTTCGAGTACATTGAAGGAGTCGAGTCTTTGGAACGTTACAAGCCTGGAGGATACCACCCAATCGAGCTTGGAGATGGACTATGCCAGGGGCGATATAAGGTCCTTCATAAACTGGGTTATGGGGCAACATCTACGACATGGCTTGCAGAGGACAGACACTCTCGTCAGCTAGTAGCCATCAAAGTTATCACTGCAGATTCCGCTCACACCTCTCAAGAAGCCGAGTTTTTGTCTCGGTTGGCTGGCCAAAGGTTCATCCGACAGATATTGAACACCTTTTCACTTGATGGTCCCAATGGGACACACAGCTGCCTTGTTTTAGAGGCCGCAAGCTTCAGCCTCCACGCTGCAAAGGACTTATCTTATCACCGGTTATTGCATATGCCCATCACGAGTGTCGTTATTTCGGACCTAGTGCTCGCTGTTCACTACCTTCATCTCAAAGGAGTGGTCCACGGAGGTAATAATGCGGCACTGGAAGAAATAACACCCCTTACGTTGCAAATTTGCTAATTTGAGCCCGACGACATGTAGACTTGCACTGCGGAAACATCTTGCTTCAACTTCCAGATCACTCCCAACAATCGGATCCGGCCCAGTTGTATAGCATGACTGGCCAACCTATTCAACTCGACGTAGTTCGACTTGACGGTGCACCTCTACCACCCGGCGTGCCTCGAATGGTTGTTGGTCCTGCGGGGACTGGAACCCCTTCAGACAAGATTTCACCTGCTCACCTACCAGTCATGATCTCCGACTTTGGCTCGGCCTTCGAGCCAGCTCTCACGAACCGACGACACGCCCAGACTCTCCCCGCCCTAACCCCTCCCGAATCGTTTTTCCCCGACGACAGAACCGATTTATCAATGTCCTTCCCAGGAGATATATGGACGCTAGCATGCACGATGTGGGAGATTCTAGGCGACCGGCCAATCTTCGACCCCTGGGACGCGTCTCGGGACGAGATACTCCTCGATCAAGTCGAAGTTCTCGGCAAGCTTCCCAATAGATGGTGGTCTGCCTGGGACACGAGAGACCGATGCTTTGACGAGGGCCTGACGGATGTTCAGGAAAATCGCCGCCTAGGCGCAAGAGGGACCATGGCGGTCTTGGAAGAGCGGTATGACTGGTGCATCGGTGAGCCGCGAAGGAGGATGAAGATGGAGAGTCTGAGGGAGGAGGAGAAGGAAGCTTTTCTTGCTATGGTCAAGACGATGCTGGTATATCGTCCTAGGGAAAGAGCCACGATCCAAGAGGTCGTAGATTCTGAGTGGATGCAGAAGTGGGCATTGCCTGGGAGAGCAGGAACGGACAAAACGGGCCAGATATGCTGACTCTCCAACGCAATCTAGCTGAGGTTGGCTCATATTATAATAGCCAATAAGTCCCTATGTGAGATCTGTTCTATAGGTGATCCGAAGAATAGCAGAGGGTATGGAATTACCAATTTTTCTAATGTGAGAAGCCAGTACTGCCATGATTCGGGAGGTGAGAAGTCAAGAAGATGGACAGGCAGGGCAAGAACGAACCGATTATTCCAACACTCGGATGTCAAAAGTAGTTGAGTATTATATCTATATTAGGCACTCCTGCTAGGCCTTCAAAATCCTGAGTAAGAGGCCGAAGCATCCTGGAACTCGTGGAAAAGCTTCTTTACCCTCTCAATCTCGGACCTCAATGACTCCCTTTCGTTCCCATCTTCAACATCCTCTAGTAACTCTAGAACCGATCTCGCAGTAAAGAATTTGTTGGCCTTATTATACCGCGGCCGAGAGGCAAGCGTCTCATCCGTATCGCAAGGAGCTCGCACGCGAAACACCTCCTCGAGGATCTCTATATCACCACCGACGCCAAGTAAATCCCTCGTTTCCTCATGGGAAAATAGGAAGTAAACCGTATCAAAACGCGTCCAGGAGATGGCGCTCAGACACAAAGGACACGGCTCATGAGTGGCAAAGAAGACGGTATCTGCCACCGCTGGTCGGCTCGGCTCTGGCAGCATGAAAAACTCACGGATGCAGTTGGTTTCGCCGTGCAAGAGTGGTGACTCTCGCCATTTATTACATGAGATGACGACAGTCGAGAGGTCAGATTTCTCGAATATGGCTGCTGCGAAAGGGCCGTTGCCTTCGGAGACACCTTTCCGAAGCAAAGGTATGATATCCTTTTCCGTGACGTTCAGCAGAGTCGAGATGACAGACGAGGCTCTCCCCGGAAGACTTAGCGCTCTAGCCATTCTCACATTGTTTTGCTCCTTGTCCATTTTTTTTTCTTTTCCCTTTGAGTTGACCGAGATTCGGAATGGGAGCTGTGGGATTTGATGGGGACCGAGCGGGTGGCGTGCTTGGTGAAAGACTGCAGGAAAACTACTAGCAGTGAAAGAGGGGAAGCGAAAGGATCGGCCCGACCAGCTGGCTATGGTCAAGAGAGTTAGTGTGGGCCTGGCCAAGTCCTAACCTAACCCTAGGAGTAGAATGCAGTAAAATGCACTACACTAGGCCTGTCCAGGTCCAACATAGTTTACCAAACGAGGTTTGTGGCTTTCAGCATGGTGCTTTCAACCCCTGCCGTAGTGCACATCATATTATATTGCCCGGCGACCCGGGAAAATCTAGACCTCGCGGTCTCGACCTGAGCATCCGCATTATCCGGATAACGACTCCTCTTCGTCATCGCAGGAAATGGAGACCGCGTACTAGTCAGTGGATATCGACCCTAGTTGCCATGTAAATCTCCCGAGCCACATGGAAGAAGGAGGGGTTCTCTCCCTTTCTTTTTTTTCTCTCCGCGCTTCGGAGACATGTGACGGTCGTCGCTAACCCAAGGTAGTAAGGGGAGAGTATGTCCCAATAATTCAATGCATAGCAACCATGACGATGCAGAGTGCATACACCATGTCATCCCGAAACTTGGAACTTGGAACTTGGATCATTGTCTGTCCCTTGCCTGTCGGTGTCAGACCTGTTCTATTATTACCTCGTATTATTACACAATCTCACCCCTCCGGCCGAGATATGTATGTGTGTGGTGGAAACGATCAAAAGACAACCAGGGTTTTCAAAGTGGTATCCCCTGTCTGGTGGGATCCAACTTGCTTGTTCTACTGCACTAGCTCTCTGCAGGCAGTTATCTTGGATCTTTTTGTTCCTGATATTTTGCCCCGGATGTCAAATTTGTCATTGGTTTGACCCTCCGCATGGGAAGTTCCACCCGAAATCATTCCCCATTTTCCCTCTTTCGGCAGGGACACTAGCCCCAATATCTACAGCCTCAGCGTTGTATTCTGGACGGGACGTGGATCAAAAAGAGGGGTGAGTGGGTTCGGGAGAACGGGCCCTCAGATCATGGCGTTCTGTGTCCTGGTGGACTGTCCATATTATCCTGGCCTTCCCTCTGACATGCAGGGCCGTCCAGGGCTATCCTTGTAATACTCGTTGGCGCTGGCGATGATTTGGCCAGGGACAGGAATGATGCAACATCCTCCTGCTATACACCCTATCAAATACCTAGAAGTACGCCACTTCCATAAAAACTCCTTCCTGGCTCGACTCGCCTCTCGTGGCGTGCGGATCCAATTCACAGACGCTGATCGCATGTGGATGCGCGCCATGCGGATACAACCGGATTAACGCAGCGGCCGACGGGCAGATCGTATTTCGAACATTGGAAAATTGTTGTGTCTCTCTTCCGCCCCAGAAAGGACCCAGGTAGAGACATCGTGGGAAACTCCGGACTTGGTAACCTCCCAACGTATCATCGGGACTGTAGATCAAAGCAAACTATAGATTACTACAGAATTAGTCCATGATCTGATCTTCACTTTCTTCGTACCTGTCCTGACTCGAAAGCCCCTGCTTCCGATTGGTGTCCAAGTGACGCAAGGGAGTGGTATCCTACCCCTCAACCCTCCCCCCTCCTCGCCTCGGTAGGTCATCCAGACAACCCCCAGTAAGTTTTGTTCCTTTATAGTCGCCGCGTCGTCATCATAAAACGGAGCCATAGTAGGATGACCGCAGTCGACGGAGGTAACGTGAGCGGCGGCAAGTGAGACATTCATACCACCCTGCTAATCCCGAATGGGACACAGTTTGGATTCGTTTCCATGAATTTTTTTTGCCTGGAATTTTTTCTTCTTCCGACATTCGGGCCTCTAATGTTCCGATGTTTCAAATGCCCAGATGTTGTCGGATCATGGTATCATGCCCAGATCTATCCACAATGGGATGCCGGCGAAGCATTCCATTACCGGCACCTTGTTGGGCAATTGCTGATAGAGAGGGCTACTATCATCATTCTAGCCTCTTCGCCTTATAGCTCTTCAAAGTAACATTCGTATCTTGTCGATAGATATCTCTTTAATATTGACATCTACCCCTTACCAAGGGAATCAGGGCAGTCGTATATCAAATATGTGACTCTTACGAACGCCTGTATCTTCCAGTACCGCGTCGCGCTCCATTTATACGTCCGCGTGTGCGTTCTAGACAACATCGTCCCTTGCATTCACCACGTGGAGGTGAGCGCGGTGCATAGAGATTAGGTGGAAACCGCCGGGTCCACTGCACTATGTCCGACGGAGACGCTCATGCTCGCTTGTCCGAATCGGAACTATGTCGTGCAGCCTTCATTGAATCTTCCGAATCCACAAAATCTCCTGGCTCCTTGGCTATAGCACAGGCGTTGGTGCTCCTACCAAGTAAGACATCAGTGGGCCACAGCGCCGCGTGGATGTGGCGTCGTTGAGACCTCCACCTGAGCGGCCGACTTTTGTTTCACATCATTGCAACCCCATCCTTTTCGTTCCAAAATATTCAGGGCCAGAAGATAGAGATATTCCCGCACAAAAAACTTGTGCAGTGGGCGGGGCTGGCAACCTACCAATACGCGTTCGAGAAGTGAGACATCAGCTGCTCGAGCAGGGTTCGTGCTCCCCCTCACACCGCATCACCGTCTCACCACTACCAATGGGGAGACAGGGATCTATGACAACTGGAGGCCCTTATTTGCTTCCTGCGGAAGACTCCTGTGGTTATTTAGGCTGAGATGTGAGATTGCGTTGCCACAGCGTCGTATTCCCGCACCCTCCTTCTCAGGGTCACTCGGTTGCCCACCTCTCTCCCTGGACAGCTCGATGGCATGTAGGCAACAAAAATCCTCCATGGTTTATCCCTCATAGCCCTCCTCAGGAGAGGCAAGGGAACTTGCCGAACCCCTCCCCATCGGTGCGGGGGACTGGTTTTGCGGAAGGGAACCCCTGAGCGCATACCCGACTCAACAAGGCTAGGAGGTGTGCAAACCCCGGCGATTTCAATCGCAACTTGCTAGTAGGAATATTTCACGGACCGCGTCCATGGTACTGGGAAGTAGCTGGTCGCGACCTAACCCTAATCACACTCGTGCATGCGCTGCACTGTTCTCGCTACTTTACTACCGTACCACAGTACCCCATATTGGGCGGCAATAAACATCTTTAGGCGCCTGCTTCACGAGATTCCTGCCATTTCATTGGATTATGCGCTTAAAGCGGTAAAAGGACTGCGTCGACTCCGTGGATTAATGTAGAGATAAAAAGGTCACGCTTGGCCAAACGCCGGCTGACAGTAGCAAAGTTTGTCAATTGACGGACACCAAGGCTATAGGATCATGTTAACTGACAAGAGCTGACAACTTTGACTCTTATGTGTGCACGATGTTTCAGTCTTCAGACAATGGATGCCACTTCCGAATACTCGACCCAAGAGCCTCGAAATTAACCCGGGATCGATGCTCCCTCAAGCGAGACAGAGCGTACAAAGTACATTTTAATAGTGGATACGTAACTTACTAGCTGTGAATTGTTTCTTGTATCGGAGAATGAACTCTTCAACAACACCGCGGGAAGTGTTTGTTGAGATGTTCAGGGCGCTGTCTCCAAGCTCGTTTCCCATCAACGAAAGAGAGATCACAATCATTGCATGTCGTTGGAACGTAACAGCAAATACTATCCATACAACGATACTTGAACTCCACATCTGATGTGCCGCAGTCTATCCGTCCTCCAGACGAGCGAAACCGCCGACAGCTGTCGACGCCGCATTCCGTTTTGAATTGTCCAGGCTCGGGCCTTTTATTGGACCGTAATAAGGTGCATGCTGTCCGTCTTGGACGGTTGGGTCTTCTCTCCACATTTCCTCGTCTTCTTGATTCATTCAAGTAAGTCAATCCTTCTCAGTGACAGGGGTAAGGCGGCAGGTACCGGGAGAGAAGATGGAGCCACCGGCCCCAACCTTGACTCTTTCCTTCCGGCCCATCCAAAACACAACCTGATAAGTCGTCATGGTATCTAAAACCAATTGCCACTCCATGCAAGAATCATGTCCATTGTTCGCGCCGCTTCTGAATATTGGGCCTCGCCGTCCTCGTTACATGACTTCCATTACAACTCTGCAAGCACTATATCCGCATATATCCACGTACTTCAGTGGCGAACTCTCAATGTACCGATGATATAGGGTAGTAGTGCTCACTCACCTAGTCCCTGTTATTTAGTCCCTGTGATTTAGTCCCTGTTATTTTTTTTTTGCCCTCACGCCTAGGACGCTGATGTGGGTCTGTCTTGAAATGCCGTGGTTGTGTGGGTGCTTACGGGCCACACAAGCAGAAACTTCTTGCATACGATTACTTGCTTTTAATTTGGTCTCGGCCATCGTTATCTGCTATCTGGATGATGCTACCAGGAATACGAGAGAGTTCTTATGTATGTCGAGTGCGTCCTTGACGGCCGCTAGAAGCGGCACATGGCTGCCTCTCCCCCGCCCTAGTTCTTGCATCGGGGAGACGGCTTCGTCTTGCTTCCCTCACGCCCCTTTGGTCAAAACTGATGTTACAGTGCATGACACTATGAGGTCCTCGGCAGGTGGCACTGGGGCGTGCATATCTGGGACTAATGGCAGTTGCCTGCCCCCTGGCTCGTCGTTAGGCATTGGGAATCCGCCGAGTCTAGAGGGAGGTGTCGCGGCTCTTTACCCATTTTATAGACATGGGGTGGGCATGTGTGGAGCGCGACAAATTGAACCAATGGCATTCCAAAGAGGTTCCTGGGTTAGGGCATGGGATGATTCCTTAACCGTCCATGCCCTAATTTGCAAACGTATGCGGATCGTTTTCGGTACATAACCGATGGTTGAGTGACATATCCGAATTGGTGCGGATCGCCAAAAGGGCCGGAGGGGCCGGCGTTAGTAGGGTCCGGGATTTTATCAGATGGATGTCAGACCGTTCGGTTCTTCTAGCTCGCAGATGGGAATTTGGGGGTGGACGCCAATTCCGTGTAACTCTTCTAATCCTTGCTCCAGGTCTTACCAAACAGCATATGCAGGGCGTGGGCCACCACTCCCAAGACAGACTGTAGACTCCTACCTGTTTAGAATCATCAGGATCATGGTTTCTCCGGCCTGGACCTACAAGAGCCCGGTCGCCCCTCATCGATCCTCGCCCATCCCTGTCAAAATCTGTCGTCAGGTTGCAGCGTCAACTTGCTTCTTTCGCCTCTTTTCTCCCGTTTTTCTCCTCGGGACCAAAGGACCAGCGGTCCCCCCCCACTTGCAACCCTCTCCAGTATCGCAATGTGGATGGAATATCATGGAAAGTAGCCGGTGTGGGTGAGGACTCCCTCCAGAATCGTGTATATAAATGTTCGATTGTGTTGCACGGGAAACCTTCTTGTCAGTCAGGTCTCACTTCTTCGTCGACGGGTAAAAGTTGTTTTCTTTTCTTGTTCAATCCACTGTCAGTATTCCATTAATGCTCCCTTTATTATCATACTTTCAGGCCGACACCATCTTCAAACCTCTCATCTCAGTGCCTGCCCAAGTCGAACGTCGAAATGGCTGCCATTGGCGGGTTGTGGACCCTCCAGAGCCTCGATCAGTGGCTTCAAGGACACTGCCCTGCAGATTACGCGACGGCAGATGAGAGCAGGCTACAGTATACCTCTCAATCTGTTGTCTCCCTCGATTCCGTGCCTCACTGTCCATCAATCACCCCAGAGCTCGACGATACCGCTTACGGGGCGACCGCACAAACCCCTCAGCGGCTGAACCTCCCACAGCCACACACCCCGCATGCTTCACATTTCAGCTTGCATGGTACACCTTCTGTGCAGCGGTTCGACCAACACCAGCGCTTCCACGGTGGCGAATACCCCAGTTGGTTGTCGACAGTAGTGGCCCCGGGCCTGGCTAACCACTGGAGCGGGATATCAACGCGACAGGGAAGCGGCAGCAGCACGGACTTTTCCTCTGCGCACGGCCAAGAACACCTTCCCCTTCCCCTGTCGGGATGCTTCACGCAGCTTGGAGGGCGCGGCCCCGGTAATGAGCTGCCCAAGGTGCATCGCACTATCATTCCCAATGTACCGGTCAACCCACGAGATGCTGCTGTTTTCGCTACAGATGTTGACATTCTCATGTGCTGTATTCAAGCCAAGAAAGAGACCGACAACATTATCAGAGTCGCCGAAGATAAGATAACTCGAGAGGAAAAACAACAGCTCTGGACCTTCCAGCCTCCCGTGTGCCGCCAAAATACCGGGTTTCACGACGGCGACACATATATGGGGTCCGATACCGACTACTCTTCGAATTGCAAGAGGTACCAGTGCGACTTTCGTGGCTGCAGCAAAAAGTTTCGGAACAGGACGCACTTGAATATCCATCGCAGAGCGCACACGGGCGATAAACCATACGTATGTAGGAGTTCCAAAAAGGAAAAGAAAAAGAACAAGAAGAGGAGGCAAAAGAGAAAAGAACAGGGGGTTGTTGCAATTGTTAAGGGCATTTCCGAAATGGCTAACTGCCTATTCCAGGCCTGTAAAGCCCCTGGGTGTGGCCAGCGGTTCTCACAACTTGGGAATTTAAGGGTACGTATGCATGGATATTATCCAAATCAACTACCCCCTTCAGCAGCTAAAAATGCATTGTTTATGCTTAATTTTAACCCGTATCTACTTTAAGACCCACGAGCGGCGGCATACCGGCGAGCGACCCTACGAGTGTTCCGTCTGTGGCAAGAAATTCGCGCAGCGCGGCAACCTCCAAGCCCACCAGGTCGTCCACCAGAAAACCAAGCCGTTCGTGTGCAAACTGGACAATTGCCACAAGCAATTCACGCAGCGCGGAAATCTCAAGGTAATACTAGAACCCTGGCCTACAAGATGGTTGGGTGTGGCATCCTTGACACTGACGAGATTGTTTTTTTCTGATGTAGGCACATCAGAACAAGTATCATCCAGAAACATTAAAGGCATTGGTTCAAATGTTCGCCAGCATCACAGATACCAGTGCCGTCCCAGAAGCAGACAGGGAACTTTGGGAGTACTTTGCTACGACCTACAAAAATAGCAACAAAGGCATCAAGGGGCGAGGGAAAAGGCGGCATACGAGCCATTCCCAACCACTCAGGTTACGCTCATAATCTTTATTGAGATTTTACTATTTGACACTCTCCATGAACAGGACATGGTGGGAAGCCGGGTCCGTAACTCGACAGTGCCGCACCCTTCATCTAAAGCTACACAAGGTTGAGGCGGGGCTGGATGGGAGTTCAGGCTGGCCTTGGCTTACGCGAATTTTCGTCTTTCCTCTAGAGACATGGTGTTATGGACATCAAAAATTAAACTAATGTTTATACGAAGAATCTTACTTTAATATGTTAACCAAGAGACCGTCTCTTAATTCTCATGACCTCGTCCAATGAAGCCTACGAACTGGATTGGGTTTGCAGGCGATGGTGGATCACCACCCGGTGTTATGGAGCAAACATCGGACCCTTCCTCTGCAAATGTTAAACATATCGGACATATTTCCGCAAGCGAACTTTGTATCCCGCTGTATTTTACAACCGAGAATGCCGAGGCGGTGACGTGGCAGTACTTTACCTTCGCGTTGCTACTTCAAAGAGACTCCGGTCATGTTAACTCTGGTGCAGCTCTCTAGGTAGCTCGCAAGTACTCCTTCATTGCATGTTGTTTCACATACAAGTGGTTTCACTATGGCAAATCTCTCGGCCGGTACTTGCTCCTAACTTACCTAGTACCTTATCTCTTGACACCCCTACTGTGAAAATGGCGGTATTAGGAAGTAATGATGATTTGAACTGTGCGGGTCTGTCTGTCTGTATGCTTACCCTCTCACCCTTGTAGCCTTCGCAGTGCTAAGCCGAATCAGTACTCGGAAGCTTGGTGGGTGCCCTCGTGTTCAGTCAAACGAAGCCGCAGGTTCCCTGCCCTACGCTCCCGTGGAGGTCTGAACCTAATCTTAAGCGAGGGCTGTGCGTTTCTTTTCAACGCCTCCTAATCCGAGGTATGTCCCTAACGCATGCCCGGCGTGCGACTTGCGGGTTGGTGCGGTTAGGGGCTCGGCTGTGAGCCTTGACCGCGGTATCACGCATAAGAAAAAGAAACAACAGCTGGGTGGCCAATGATCAGAGACCAGATCGTGATCCGTGGGGAAACCGCTGCAAAGTTCCTGCAAGATCTGAATCACGATCTGTCGGATCCGTTGATCAATGGATAACTACTGGGAACAAGCAAGAGGAGTCACCGATGGAAGTGGGGATGAAAAGGGGTTACAGGGTATACTTCACTGAAAAGAATAGAGAATATCGGAGTTGGGGGATGAGGCCCTCAGGGATTGGAACTGACGAGGAAAGCATTGGAGGGTGAGGACGGAAACAAATAGAAGAACTGGCCATTTGGAAGCTAAATACTGTGATACTGTTAAGCTGATACTTTCTGAACTTCAACCGGTGAGCGACCGGCTGGTGGGCGTCTTTAGGGTCTTGGCTGCCAGTCCTGACTTTGCAACATCACAGATAAGGAAAAGAAACAGAAGCTTTGCGGCAAATGGCCAGATCTCAGATTCCGCAGGAAGCCACGAAGCTTCTGCAAAAACAAACAGACATCGGTTCCGTTGATCAATGGCAAGCGATGCGGGGGACGCACGATGGGACTCCCCAAATGGAATGGGGATGGAAAAGGGGGTTGGCTATGGGGCGGAATTATACTTCGTAAGTACGGACTTCGCCCGAAGGAGTGGACAGCATTGAAGTTGCTGGATTACGATTGTCAGAGATTGGGGCTGGTGAGGAAAGAACCGTATTGAAGGAACCGAAACAACGAAAATGACTGACAATCGGAAGCCAAACACCGTGATACTGAGCTTGAAAAAGGAAAGAGGAAGTAGAAAAGAAACGAGAAAAGAAATATTCCAACGTCAGGACTTGGAGTAACGTTTTTCAAGTCCAGAAGATCGGATTCTACCTCGGGTATCTTTCTTCAAAGGGGTAGTTAATGGACGCTTAATTTATTTCTATACTGATAACGGTGCCATAATATGATAAATTGTTGATTATAACAGTATCAATTATTTTTATTATAGAATAAAGGAACACTAACTAATTTCAGGAACAACAGTATATAAATAAAGCTAGACAAGATGAGAATATGTTTTTCTAGAGCTTTCTTTAAACCTTCTGCATGAGACGTGAACGGAGCCTCCCAGAGGAGACTTCGGCCGGCTACTTAGAGTAAGGAAGAGCGTCCAAGCTTGGGAACGGGAGACAGTTTATACGTCGGGGAGGTATCCTATTCGAAAAAGGTCTTGGGTCGAATTGTGATGGAAGATAACGTGCCTATAACGGAGATACGTAGATTGGGCTCCCCGACAGAGCCTTGGACCACATAAATGGAAGGATGTTACTCTGTGTCACAGGACAGTAGGGCCTCATCTAGTCCCTTTTACTGGTTCTGTTCCTTAGTACAGACAGAGGAAGTTTAGGGAATTGATCATTATTAGTTCTAGTATACTCATTCTAGATATTTATCTCCAAATTCCTTATTATTGCTTAGGTCTAATATATCCTTTTTACTCTTGCTTATTCTCTAAGACGATAAGGAGCCGTACAGCACGGCTCCTCTTCTTATTTATATGCGTCGATGTCTTACAAACATCTATATGTAGTAGTTTCTATTTCTATTGCCTTCCTACGGGGAAGACGTCCTGAGTGTTCTTACATTAGTTCCTATCGATCAATAGGTTCTGCGTATACCAGTTCCTACAGAGGCATGATAGAATCTCCTTTCGGGAACTACGAGCCTGTTAACCACAATCATCTTTAGAGTGTACCTACCAAGGTGTTTTGAAGTACATAAGCTACTTACTATTTCAAGACTTCAGCTTAAAAAGTAGAAAGTAGACATCCTACCTACTTCTTCTCTGTCTGTCGTGGCGACACCCTGAGGATATTCCATTTTTAAGAATTAGCCTTGCTCTTATTCTCTTGTAAAATGCGTCATTATCATGATTTCTCACATTGAAGATTCAACTGTAGAAGCTTGAAAAGTTTCACCTCGGGCCCTCAGTCCGGAAAGTCCCGACCTTCTTCAGTAAGCGTACAAGTAAACTTACTATGAAAGATTGAGATTATCTTGATGGTACCCCCCATCTTCATCTCCGATCCCAGAAACCCCTCGGTGGGTTATCATTGCTAGAGCCAGAAAGTAGAGACCCGTTACTCCCAGAATTGTAAAAGGTAATAACTGGCCTAATTAACTGAAAGATCCACTATTTCTAGTACTGTATAGTTGAAACTGCTTCTTATATTTACTTAAATCCCTTCTCGATTGCGATGAGACTAGACGCTTCAGGGTACTGTACTCTCCGATAACGCTCTCACTGGAGCTCTCTTCAACTCTCCGCAGTTTAGTCTTTTACTGCTTCATCATATAACCTAAGGAGACTTCATTCTTGAAAAACCTCGGGAGCTTCCCATATAATATAGTAAAAGTAAGTGGTATCCAGATGTAGTTATAAACGGAGACTTCATCTTGTGGAGGAAATAGAACATTTCTCTTAAGCTTAGCCTAAAGTGTGTATTCCTTTCATTCAAAACTTTCTGCCCTGAGGCAAAGTTCTTTTCTGAGAATACTCTCTCCAATGGCTCTGAGTAAGGAAGCCCTCTACAGAAGACCTCGGTTGTAAAGAACGTCTGCTGCTGAGAACGCTCGGATGCAAGTGCAGTAGGAGGGTACGCCTAGTATGCAGAGTATGGTTAGATAGGTCTCGAAGGGGAGAACTTAGTTTCTAGAAGTGTTTAAGGAGTAGAAGTTCGGAGTCTAGCTGGAAGGAAAGAAAGACTTTTCCTCTCTAAGCTGAAGTCTCTTCAGATAAGAGAAGAATTACCAGAGACCATTCGCCAAGTACACTCCGAGAGCCCAAGTAAAGCATCCCACCTTTGGCAAGCCTTCAGCTGTATATCCATTACACTCTCCGAGTTTGAACCATGGACCCCTTTGTCTCAGGACCTGCGAGACAGTTCTGTCTTAGTAGCCAAGTCTTCTTTTGCTTCACCATCGTTCTTCCTTACACTCTAAGTGCCTGCCTCGGCATCTCTCCAATAGGTTTCCTTATAAGCTTCTAGCAAAACTGTTGTCAAACTATCGGCCTCGGATTTATTTCCTAAAATGTTTTAGAATACTAGAGTATGCTGTTAAGCTATTGGATAGGTAGATAAATACGTAGAGAGAAAGGTTACTCCCACTATTGAAAATGTATTTCTACTGATGAAGAAGATAAAGAGGAGCAGGTTTGAGCTTTCTTTAGCGTCTACTGTCGGTTATCTATAAATGCCAAATTCTATTCAGTTGAAGTCTTGTTCTTTGATAACCACATTAGTTGCTTCAATCCGTCCACGTCTAGAGGCTGGAATATAGATATAAAGACCTCAGACGTTTCCAGAACGGTGTTACAACCAATAATACTCGAGGGTAGTTCACGTGGTCTTCAGAGCTAACCAAGATTGAACCCCCCTCCGAATGATGTCCGAGGCTTTGAAGAACGGCGTGGCGCTTTCCTTTGTTTCAATCTCACATCCCCTCACCCCTGAAGTGGAAACCACGAATACTCCGAGAGGCACCTCGTCGTTAAGTAGTTCCTTTGTCTACGGAGCTAGCGGACGGACAGTGGAAGGGCTGGGGTCAGCCCCACGTACGAGAAATTGCGCTCGCTCTCCGTTTCTCTAGAATACGAGGGGGCCCCCAGTCCCAGGTAAAGCAATGTGTGTGCGTGAAACTGTACCACCCTCTGAGAGGACCATAAGTCTAAATCCGGCACCGTTCTGAGCAACAAAGGGATCTGTGTACTGAGCTCGAGACCTTCAAAAACACATCATAATCACCAACGAATCTACGACAGTGTGGGACTAACGGAAGGCCTGCAGTAATGTTGAGGAGTCGGGGCGATCTTTTCCAGGATGCAACGTTCGTATCTCGGCCCGGAAGAGTCCTGCCCGAGATCTTTCTTGGTCCCGCCGAAGCATCATGAATTTGGCGAAGACGAGGCAGAAGTCGAGTTCCCTTTCTTGACTTTCGGTCTCTACCAAGGGATAGGAAATGACACGATGAACATGCATTTCTTCCTCACATCCGGGCAGAAGAAACACTGCGGTACTAGCCAGCGATGATGTAATAGATTTAGCCAGAGAGGAAGAACAGTGATCCCACCCCCAAGTAGGGCAAGTAATGAAATACGTCGCTTAATTTCGCGCAAGGAAGGAGAGAGAACACGTACCAGACAAGGAGCCCCAGTTCCAGAGCTTTACCATTTCTAGACACACAATTTATAACGAGACGAAAGTTGCGGTGTCAATTCCTTGATACATTGCGCAATTTTTTACATAAATTGTTGACAAAATTCCTTCACACTATGAATGCGCAGCATTTACGCAGGCAAAAATCTTACTGCGTCTTCTTTTCCTCCTCAACCTCTGCAAGCGCCGCCTTATCCCGATCCCAGAACTCCCAAAGAAGCGCCGCGCCAGGACCGACGAGCACGCTCTTCAGCAAAACCTTGAAAACCGTCGACGCCGCAGCCGAGACCCCATACGCCGATCCCGACAGATAGGTCACCAAGAAGAACAGCCCCGCACATCCGCTATAGAAGTCGTATTGGAGAAGCGTGAGCGCGCCCTCTGCCATCGAACCGACTTGGCGAGGCGAGATGACGGACATGGGCACGAAGACGGTCTGCCAGTTGATGGAGCTGACATCGGTGAGTTTGAAAATCGTCTTGACGGCCTCGGGGACGAAGGTGAAGGCGATCACGGAGACGTGGATGATCTGGGCCATGTAGATTGTTTGGGAGTATATTTCCTTTGCATCTCCGAGGCTCGCGGCGGGCGATGACGCGGGTTTCGCGAGACCGAGCTTGCGGACCGCGACGGTGAAGACTTGGTGCCAGATGCTCACCATGGCCGGGAATATTTGCCAGAGGGCGAGGAAAATCTGCTGTTGATCGATCGAAATGATACGAGGGGCAGGGAGCGCCGGCAGGATCGTGGGGACTACGAGGCCGAGGATAACGGCAGGCAGCGTCGCATAGAGCTTAACGGAGTCCATCGATAGCAGGTCTACCTTGTTGCGTCCGGCCGCAGGCTGCTTCGCTAGCGGCGAGAGCCAGATGTAGAGGGCGCAATAGATCGGGATCGTGATTCCAAAGGGGATGAGCTGATAGAGAGTTCCCCAAATGACCGGGCTGGGTTCAATTGCAAAGTTAGCACACGTCCCTGCCCGCGTGGATAGTTACATTTTCTCCATTTGTTTTTCTCCCTTTCCGTTCCTCCTTCAGCTCGTGGATTACCTACTAGAAGAAAATGGTGCCCTTATTTCCCTTCCTCAACCCCTCCAGCACAAGGATGGAGTGCAGCGCAATCGCCTGCCCAGCAAAATAAATAGAAAAGAAGGGAAGCGCCGGAAGCTGGCCCGTCACGCAGGGGTAAAAGAATTTAATGAGCTGGACCAGGACGAAATCCAGTCCGGCGACACCGGTAAAGTGGGTGCGTGCCGGAATATCGGTGTCTGGCAGGACGGCGATCTCACGCGTGGTGTACGCGTTGAACTTGTCGCCCCAGCCATTGCGGGCGGTGAGGCCGAGGATGGAGAAGTAGCCAAAGGCGGAGATGGCGACGAGGGTCGCCGTCGCGGCGATACGGGAGGCCATGGTTTTCTTCGTTCGCGCCCTGATGTGACGATGAGATCAAATGAGGGGGAGGAAGTGGGAGGCAGGACAGAAACAATGATGGAGGTGCCTTGGGGGGATCCTTTTATTTAATTACTCCAATGGCTGCTTGGGCCTTCAATGGAATGATCTATCGACCCGCCTAGAATCGGATTGGGCAGGCTCAAGATGTCGCGACGCAGCATCCAGTCTCGCCAAGGAAGGAGGACGAGATCATGACTAGCGCCAGTTAGGAAGGAGCTTTCTGAATGAGATCACAGCTCCGGATCCAGAGATGGGCCTTTGCACGTGACTGTTCCATGTCACATGACTGCGCGATCCAATCCTCATCCATTGGTTTGATCCCGTGATGCGAAGTCGAAGAAGCAGCTCCTCAAGCGAGCGAGCCAAACTTCCCCGTTAAGATTAGATTCTCTCGTCCTCCTTCTAACTTCATCTCTCTCTCGTTTTTTTTATTCTTCTTTTTCTAATTTTTCCCCACTAATTTATTATTTATTTATTTTTATTCTATTTTTTTTTTCTTTTATTTTCTCCTTGTGTTAGTGGTTGCTGCATGTGATCCTTCCGCTTCTCCCGAGCCTGTCTCGAGCATGTGAATCATGAAGTGGTTGTCGAGGGGACGGATTGCTGGGAGATTCAGCCATCGTCCTCGCCGATCAGTTCCATTCCCTCGAAGATGTCTATCCAATCGTCTAATTTTTCGCGGATAAATCTTTCGAGGTCCCACGGTTCTGGCGAAAGACAGTCCATTTCTCCGTCCCACAAATACATGTCTGCGTCGACGATCTCGTCCGGCTGCCCATCACGGAAGACAGCCACAGAAACACTTGTGGGCTTGTAGGATTCGCCCTCAAAATCATCCAACTTTTTCCGTTGGGACGTGGTTTCGAGATCGAGGAGATACCCTTGGATCGATGCGTCGTCGTGTTGGACGGCCGCGGGGTAGTCTCGGTGATGGATGGCGAACCGGGCGTATCCATCAACGCGAGCAGGGCGCGCGATTCTCGAGGCGGAAGGGGTGTTGGAGGCGTCGCCCGTCAATACCCAGGCGAGAAGTGGTTTGGCGCAGAGGGTGCCGTACACAAAGAGGGGGCGTGGTTTTGTGGTCGGCGACGGTGCCGGTTTTTTGTCATGATCAGTCTTCATCGGAGACCTCATGTCGTCTACGATTAAGTTTGGTTTGCTGGGCTGGCTCATGTTGGCTGTAGCAGCTCTTCGAGGCTGTGCCGGCGGAGGATGCCCAGGACAGAGGAGAAGGAAAGA
Source organism: Scedosporium dehoogii (assembly GCA_002812735.1). Classification (NCBI taxonomy): domain Eukaryota; kingdom Fungi; phylum Ascomycota; class Sordariomycetes; order Microascales; family Microascaceae; genus Scedosporium; species Scedosporium dehoogii. Next base: position 206,476 of record PGIR01000042.1, on the reverse strand, counting down.
TTGCTCACCGAGGTGGACAGGACAGACGAGAGCTTATCTGGACAATTCCCGTCAATTCACATCAAGTCGGTCATATATATACTGCGGAATTTAACCGAGTTGGGCAAATCCACATGTTAAAATCGTGCCAACGGCATCTCTGACAAAATGTGGACGGCTCGACGGGGCTGAGGTCATTCCTTCCAAAACCCCACGTTAAATATCTCTTCATGGTATTCTCTCAATCGCGGAGGTGAATCCGTTCTCAGGACAATCCAACCCACTCCGTATCATGGGCATTTCGGTCTCTCTTGTAGAACGCTCGGGTTCCGGACTGCTTGGAACGCCTCACAAGCGCCGGATATGGTCACCATTCTGATTCGAGCCTCCTCAAGTCGAGTACATAGGCATAAAGGCATCAAGTCGAACCTATGTAGGCATGTAGTAAACTGGGTAGCAATCTGAGGATTTATAACCTCGCATCCCTTCTGAAGCAGACGATGAAATGGAGCTATCATGGGCGGACCGTGAGCCCAACTGATACCGTTCGGAAGATTAACCTCATTGCTCGCATTGTATATTCCTCTGCTCAAACTCTGGGAGAAGTTGAGCAAGGTGTCATGGCATTACGAAGTCGAAAAATTGTATGAAGATCTCGGCGGAGATTGATCGGGCGGAGGTGGAGGAGGAAATGGTGCCGAGAGCGATTGTCGCGGGATCCGACTTCGCTGATGTGATGATTAGTGCAGCGTGCTTTTGCCGTGGCCGAAGACTAATTGACCCAGGGCGTCGAGATAAGTGTCGGGTTTAACTTTTCTGCGAGATAATACACAAGATAATCCGCCCACTCCTTGTGGCCCCTCTGCTTGCGAGACATGTAGGCATGTCTTAACACAAAAGGCACGCTTGGTTGGGCTGGTGTTACCTTGTCCAACCAGCCCTGTTGGATTGATTTTGCGCCCGTACCCTAGTAGACCCACCAGATGGCTAGGATTGGGAATTGTTAATCACCTTAGTGACGTTGATGTGTCGTCCCATGGTTGGCAGAGTATGGTCTACAGCGGAGAGCGTTCAAGGAGTTCAGACAGCCGTTCCTGTCGCACAATGAGACGCACTAATAACCGAACTCCTCCCCAAGCGTACCTTTTCTTGCCGATCAATGGAAGACCAAAGGCGGCATTCTTCCGCGACTGATTGGTAAGGGCATCGGCTCTGGCCCTATGGATCTGCCCCTATTCTTACCTCCATCCCCCATAGGGCTATTATCAGTGGACCTTCCCTCGACTGCTCCCATATGTTGCGGACAATGGAATGTTGGGGTGGGATAGATCACACTCCGCCATCTCAAAATGTGACAGAAAATTGGCCAAAGATGAAGTAAATATTAATAAGAGGGCTGGGTCCTGCCTAGATGGGGATGGGAAATTAAGGTTACAGCGGGCCCAGATTCATGCGATGATGGCCAAGACTTGGTAGTGTCGAATCCTTCTTTGCTCCCATTCACGATGGGGCCGCAGATGCATGTCTTACTCGAGTCAATAAGGTTCGTGAAGTCGAAGTCTAGGGATTCTTCAAGCGTTTCCACTCTGATCCATTCTCAAGTCGAAGCAACCAGGTTTTCCCGTGCATCAGGTAAGTTGGTATACCCATGCCGTTGGCGAGCACTCAGAAGAAACCAACTCTAGAGGCAAAGCCAAGGAAGGTCATCGTGTCTACAAAGTAGTGATAGTTTGTCTCACCTTCCAATTCGCCACCCTTCGCCGCAAGCATGTGCTACCAGCCTAGAGTGTTACGAGAACCGCCCACAGATTGGATACTCCCAGAATATGTATGAATTATTCGGTTCTTCCGGTGCGTATTTATTGCTAATGCCTCTCTGTACAGGCGGTATCCGAGATTGGGGTGGAATGGCCGCGAGTCAGTGCTAGTACGGCTCTCGGCCTCGGGAGAACCGAGAGTCCGACTCGAGCAATCTGCCCCTCACGTCCGCCATCATTCAAGCATCTGGCGGGGACTTTGTCGACTTCGCAACGCAATTAATAATTGTACTAGGTAGCACAGGCACGATCAACCTCGGTAATCGTTTCCGGCTTTGTATCGACGAGACTGGCGAAAATAAAAGACCCAAAAGGGACTTTTCCGCATGGCCTGACTGGTCATTTGGGGTGGGGCACACAGCTCGATTCTAATTTAGGGGGGAGGGATTTGGGGAGGCGGTGGGTGCCTGTGGCCTTGTGCCACTTGTGGAGGAGAAACAGAGAGCAAGACAAGGAAGAAGAAGAAGTCCGAAGGGCTCATCACAGATGAGGGCTCCGGACCTCGCGTAACACAGGAATTGCGAGCAGGGAGACATGGGGGGAAGAAATGGAGAACCTAATCTCGGATTTTTTTCCCTTTGAGATAACGTGCATGCCTGGTGCAACATGGCCGTGGAAAAAAAGCCTAACAAATCTTAGGTTGTGGGCTCACCACACAGTGGGACATGTGTCTGTATCTTGGCCTTCGTAAGTACATTTATGGACGAGGTAATCTTCAGGGTGCCATTTCCAAATCCCCCAAATCTCCCAAGCCCACCTTACACCTGTGGAATCTTGACACCGCCCTCAAAACGCCTTTCTTATCTCAGGTCGCCACGTCTATCGAACCTAAGATTAGATTAGCTGACGCTTTTATCTAGCCGCTCGGCACACCCGGAATCTGGATGAGGCGTTTTAGCACGTGCGGCCTAGAGAGTACGTACTTGGTAGTGTCATGCAGTGCAGCGTTCTTCGTAGACTTTTTGCCTTCCCCGGAACAAGGAATCCTGCATTAGCATTACTCAACCGTGGAGGGGGCAGGGGTTTTACGGAGCGAGCATTCCTTTTCGTACGAGCGGAATACTGGATTTCTAAAGAGTGGAGGCGAAAATCCCGGCCGATGTGTCACTGAACAAGGGGGGACCGCTGCTCTGTGACGTCGGGATCCTTCCATTTGTCCCATCCTATTCTGTCCCTTTGTTGCGCTTTTGCAGGGGAAAACTGCTCTTGCAAAGCTACAAAGCCACAGCGTATCCACAATATGGCGACCACTCGTACCCCTCGGGCTTAAGCTTTGGGCGAGAAAAACGCGAGATGCAATTTCCCCTGGCTGCACTGGTACGATGGCTGTGCCCAATCAGCACGGTCCCCAAGATCTTGGCGGCCAGGGCTCTGCTCCCGCCTTAAACCTGTCTCGGACAGATGTGTAACCCTAACCGCGCTAGGCCGCATTGTGGGTGCACTGCACTGCACTCATTATCGAATCCAAGCCGAGTCCGCGTGCTTGGCATATCAAAGATCAGGGCTCGACCTCCTCGGACCCCGTTCACGGTTGCTGCCTCTTTGCTTGTGGACTCTTGCGAATGGACGGGCATGCAGGGGAGGGCCCCCTTTCCCCTGGTTCCTGGTTAACGCCAACAGCGTCATTTCCAGCTGTTATGGTGGCCCGCTGGTGGTTCTTCTGAACTGAGGTGGTAGTAGTCTCCGTTGGTGCCAACCAACAGTAGATGGATGACCTGAATAGGCTTGGGGGAAGGGGGGTCCACGGAAAAGAGGAAAAGAGAGAGGAGGCATATAACTAGTGAATGTAGTAAATACACCAGAGTTTCTCTCTGTATCGAGTGATGATCGACTTTCGTTGAATCCCGCCATCTACGCTCATTTTTGTGTATTTCGTGCTTTTTTTTTTGGCTACAGATTTTCCTTTCTTAGCCATGTCCACTCGTTATCTACTCGCCGGGCTTCTTGCCGGCGCCGCCGCATCACCATTCGCTAATCTCGAGTCACGAACACTCCCCTTTGGCTCTCTCATCTACAGCTGTACGGTGCCGAACACGGTCGCGCTCACATTCGACGATGGACCTTACACTTTTACCGAGGATGTCCTCGATACGTTCGACCGATATGGCGCGAAGGCCACTTTCTTTCTTAATGGACATAACTGGGGCTACATGACCGATCACGCCGATACGGTCGTTCGAATGATTAATGAGGGTCACCAAGTCGGTTCTCACACGTACGTCGAGAAACGAAGCCGTCGTCTCATCGATCCCCGCCTTCCAAGCCGACCGCCGCTGGGCGAGATGTTTAAGAAAGAGCTGTTATTTAACAAAATACTTACCATTAAATCGCAATAATAGTTGGAGCCATCCCGATCTCGCGCTGCTCACCCCCGAGCAAGTCACCGACCAAATGATCGAGCTTGAACAAGCTTTCCTCGAAGTCATTGGCAAACTCCCCACGTATATGCGCCCTCCCTACTTCAGCTACAACAGCGAGACACTCCGCGTCCTCGGTGATCTCGGCTACCACGTCATCCACGCCAACATCGACACCCTCGACTGGTCCTTCCAAGACGTCTGTAAGATCAACACGAGCATCGATCTATTCGTTGAAGGCCTCACGAACGGCGGATCCATTGTCCTCGCTCACGATGTTCATGCCCTGACTGCTTATACCCTGGTTCCGGCTATGCTTGAGGCGATTAAGCTTCGTGGCTTGCGAGGTAGGCTACTCTCTTTCGCTCTTGGACTTGGACTCCGTTCCTCACACCCCCCTAACCAATTTTTTTTTCTTTTCTTTTCGCATTCCTTTCCCTCTTCACCTGCTAACTCCTGATGCCAGCCGTGACTGTCGGAGAATGCCTGGGTGATCCCCAAGAGAACTGGTACCGAGACAGCCGCGACGGCACTACCCCACCCGGCACCGGCGAACCCCAACCACCCACCGGCGGCGTACATCCCGATGGCATCTGCGGCGGACCAAACAAGTACTTCTGCGGCGTCGAAGGCTATCCCTGCTGCTCAGAGTATGGGTATTGCGGTAATACCGTCGACCATTGCGGCGCAGGATGTAATCCAGCCTTCGGAACTTGCGCCTTTTAGCCTTGAGGTGAGGGCATCATCTCATTGTAGACGGGGTTTGTCACTTTCTAGATGTAGTATATTATAATACCCGAGGGACTGTTAATGTTGGCGGCTTTTGTGACGGATTTTAAAGGTTTGCTCGTTTACGATCATGTCCAACTGAATCTGGGTCTGTTGTGAACAAGAGGTGGGGGTAGGATGAATGAAATGCCGCCGATCAGGCTCCTATTTGAGTTCAAAGGTCCGAAAATGGGAAAATTACTCCTCTTGGTGATGCTGATTTAAGAACAGTTCTCCAATATTATGTGCCTGTTGCCTGGATTTTGTTTCATTCATTCGACATTGTAATGATGTGAGTCTGAGCCTGGGTCACTTGGCCGAAAAGTGCCCAACCGCCACCTCTCTCATCAGATCAACATTGCAGTCTTACACTACTGAGCGCAGCGAACAGAAAGCCCTTGCATACACACGCAGTCGGTGAGCCGAATTTCTTACACGGGCTAGAAGAAGAAAAAAAAAAAAGAAAAGAGAAGACTGGGTAAGGCCAGCTGAGATCCACAATCTTCACAGCCATCCGAACCGTCATACCAAGATATTTGATTCTTCACCAGTTCGACATGGCCAACCAGCAGAAATTAAACTCACAGATCTTGATCTCGCAGGTCTCGCGTGAAAGAAATTATTAATCACACGGTACTCTACGAAAGTCCAAGTCTGAGGGGGACGGGGAATATTGGCAGGAACAATGAAGGCACTGTCAGGTACGTACCGCATAGCTCGAGGTCACAAGCACGCAGAGAGTCAGTGTCGCTCGTCCCACCTTCTAAATTTGGTACGATGGGTCCATCTTACTGGCCCAGCCTCAAAGCTCGATCCTTCTCAAAATTGATTCTGGACGGACGTGTCCCCAGCGTACAATCGTAAACTGACGACATTATTCAACCAAGACCTGGGCGTTTCTGCGTGGGATATTCACATGACAGGCGACCTGCAAGAGACATGAATTGGTGCTTGAGTGGAAGGAAGGATCGAGAGTGATAAGCCCCGAAAATATTCGCACCTCCAGGCTTTTTTCTTTTCCTCGTTCAATGTTCCAAGCTGTAGGGCCGACCGTTGCGGTCCGCACGACGTCGAACGCACCATGCCCAGCACAGCCTTGATTCGACGCCGAGTGTTTGTCAACCACTCATCTTAGAGTCCTCTAATCTGACATCCATTCCCCATTTCCACAAGACTCGATCAGGCTGCCATTGTCACATGCTGTCGCGGTCTCGACCAGGTCTCGACCAGACAATGGAACGAAAAATACAAGTGAAGTGGCCCGAAACTGACGCCATACTGTCGACCAAAGCTGTCACCGGGAAGCTGCCCTGGGAAGTCTAGGATCCTGTTTCTCAGGAACGGAAAGTACACGCTGGCACGTGGGATGGATTGTCGCTCGATTTCGTGGACCCGCCTCGCAGGATTGGAAGGCGTGCCCCTGATTACTGTCGAGCCTGCCTCTTTTCCACGCCGCTCTTCACGCCCTTCGGTTCGTCCTCCAGACGATGGAGGAAACAGCGACAGAAAGATGAGAGGGCAGGTTCCGAACATGCCAATATATCTTTCCAATAACTCCCGGCCTGTTCTCCCAATTCTCTCCTGTTGAGAATGACAGTCTGTCGGACATTTTCCCTTGACAGTTCGCGAGACAGGTTGTTGGTCGAATATTGACGATTGATTTGAATGCCCTGCGACTTGTTTAATTTTAAATCGAAATTCCTGCTATTTATTGACAAGCCATGCCTCCAATTCGGGCAGAACGGGTCTTCAAGCAAACGAGTCTTCAAGCAAACGAGTCTTTTAGACATGATTTTACACCCCCGTCCACCTCGGAATCAGCAGGTGTTAGAACCAACTGCTGTAGCAGTCCCGGTAGAAAGAGCTCAGATTCCTACTGGCCACCAAGACGACGACAATATCGGCTTTGACGACGTGGCCGGCGTATGTTGACATCATTTTATCATTTCCCGTGTCGCGTTTGGGCTGACCAACTGTAGGTCATTGTTTGTGCCACGTCAACCAGCCCAAGGAAAACCGAGAACCGTCCGACCAACAAGGTATGATAATTGCGAGTGGGCCACTCTCATTCTCCGAAGCTAATGTCTAATTCTCTCGCAGGTCCGTCGGATTACACCCGTTCGACGGAGCCGCCGAATCAATCGTACTCTCCGTCCGCGATACTACGCCGATAGCGAGGTCGTTTCCGCCTCCGACGATAACCCTCCCAATAATGCCGACACGGGGGCCATCAACGATAATGGCGATGCTGGATACGAGCCCACCGCAGAGAGCGGGAATGATGCCGACGGTGACGTTAGTGCTGTGAGCGAAGCCGATGAGGACGTCGGTCTCAACCGAGTCACGACGATACCGGCTTTGACGAATTCGACGACAGTATGGATGAAATTGGCAACTAGATGGATATCGGCGACACGGGCAATTGCCGCAATGCCGAAGATCGAGACTGCGACAACGAGGAGATGCCGACGTTGACGGGTAAACCTGGCGAGCTAAACGACGACAAGACCGTTGGCTGCCCAACCCAGACGTTGGGTGTCGAAGAGAAACGTAAGGCCAGCAACCATACACATTATCGAAAACATCATCGTGAGTCAAGACCACAAACCCTCACCACACATCTATCCCTCGATAGTCTGACAGGAACAGCGAAGCCACCACCGAAAGATCTTGAGAAGATTGCGCGTGAGAACGCGGAGGGATTGGCAAAAGAGCGACGGACTGGTAAACGAGGGAAATTCTTCTGGAGATGGTATAATGCTCAACCACAACGCAAAGCGGCAACAGCAAAGTACAAGAAACTGCCAAGAGTTGTTGCCCGTGCAAAGGAACTCCGCGACCTGGCGAAAGAATCGGGGGAGAAATGAAGGAGAAATAAATTAACGGCTTGAGGGCAAGGAAAATCGTATATAGATGACGGACAAATTTTACACAGAAAAAATGAGAAAAGGGAGGAAAATGGAATAGATAAACAAGCAGGGAAAATTGAACACGACATCGTGGTCGGACAAATAGTTAATAGACTTCGATTGATTCTACGTACGTAATTCCGTGAATCGGCATCCTGTGCATACTGTCTTGATCTTCAAACGTCGAATTCCTCTCCTAATTTCTTGCTTTCAAACTGTTAATACGACCTTGACTGTTCGCTTGTTGATCATTCAACCTTGGTTGTTGTGTCTGTCTCTGTTCCCATTTTCCCTGGTCGGAATCAGACGTGAGGTGAAGGAATACCCGACGGTTTCTTAGCTTGTCGTCAACGAACGCCAGCATGATGAAGAAGCCGGTCGTTGACAACCGACAATTCCGCTCGCCTGTTATCGACTTTTCTTCAATCCAAAGCGACAATAATGCAAGACTCATTGTCGCGCCACACTTTACATGTCCGGAAACAGTCGAATCGACACAATTCCCCACGTCAAGACCTCCGAGGCTCCGACGCACCCATCAGTTGTCAATGAACGGCATTGGCACTCTAAGAGAGGATGCATCACGTGTTTGCTCGCATGTGCCAAGGCTGTCATCCTCAACAGAAGAGGAAGGAATCATCCAGATTATTGAGGGTATTCACACCTGCCTGGGCGTTTCTGTTTCCCGCACATGTCCAGTTCCCGGAACCGGAAGAATAATTGAATCGCTCTTTGCGCCTTCCTAGTGTTCTTCTTCAAATACTGCCATGCACGCGTCGCTGTCAAGATCCCCTCAAATAGAAGTGTCTCACTTCACTTGCATCCCGCGCTCTTTCCGCTCCTGCACAAGCCCGCCGTAAGAAGAGTATCCTATGCTCCTTCTCAATCATCTGGGTTCATGTGAATCTCTCCGGCAACACATTACATAAATGCCTCACGACCTCGCAACCCTCTCCTGTAACCTCCCTCGAAAAAACCTCTACGATCCCACAAACCCTCTTATTTAGACTCCTCTCGTCGAACGTTTCCCGATAAAACGTTGAAAAGACCGAAGACGGCTGAAATACCTGACGCTGTGCACCAGCCAGTCGTTGTCCATTTGTCAACGCGATCGAACGAGAAGGCGGCGGATTATCTGAGGCGGATGATAAGTGGCGTTCCTCTCGATATTTTTCTTCGATTTGACTTGGATTTTTTTGACAGACATGCTCAATGTATGGGGGAAGAATTGTACAGATGATTGCCCGAGCAAGTTGAGGACGTATCTCACTGCGGCGCAGGATGTAATCCAGCCTTCGGAACTTGCGGACTTGAGGTGAGGGCGTCGCCTCATTGTAGAAGGGGTTTGTCACTTTCTAGATGTAGTATATTATAATACTCGAGTGACTGTTAATGTGGGCAGGCTTTGTATCTTTAATCGGCCACTCGGCTTTGGGCTATCTATGCTTTTGTCCATGTTAATGTCTTGGATCTATTTTGCCATGAGTTAGGGTTAGGGTTGGAGAGTATGCATTTTGCTCCTGTGTTTGGGTTGACGCACGGCAAGCGGAAGGACACACTGAGATCATCATTACACTCAATTACGGACCACTGATACCAGTGCAATAGTAGCTAAATATCTCTTCAACCCAATCCCTCGGCGTCAAACCTTAATATGCGCTACTTTATTGATCTTGACGACTTTGTGTAAGTAGCACCAAGGGAAGACAAAGTTTCGGACACCTGGATAAGAAGAAAACTTTCCTGCAAAGCCAAACCCAACATGGAGATCGTATTCGAGAAAAAAGAGAAACATCAAGATCAATGTCGGAGACGAATAGGCTTGAACTGTAGCCCCGATTTAGAGACCCAAGGTCAGTTATCATATGATGGATAGATTCTACATGATTGTAAGGTCATACATAACCTTCCAAATTCCAAGTTAGCTCAGTCCTGTTCCTCCACTTCTTTGCATCTTGCGTCTTCATACTAAAAAGCCGTAAGCTCCTTATCCCGTAGGTTGACAATGATACAATCACACATCGACGTTGATGTGGACGGCGATATTTTGGCTGTCCTTGTCGAACCCTCGCATCCATTCGCTCCCTGGCCTACGACTCAGGGCATATCGGCCGATGGCGATAATTCCGAAAGAGCCAACGAACCTCACGGGCCCACCGTGACGGTCAAGAACGAGGAGGTCACCGATGACGACGGTGAAATTACGCTCCCTGCCGCACTAAAAACTAAGGGGGATGAGCTAATGTTCGTGTGGTTTCCACTAGCCCTGTCAACCGACACGGAAAGCGTGCACGTCCCCACTCCGGATCCGGCCGAGTTCCACTTCAAGCTCTGTTCGAAGCATTTATTGCTCGCCTCCACCCGTTTACAAGAATCCTCTGAGACACAGTGGCGAGCGCCCAGCTGTGACCAAGAAAATGGGCTTCGACGCTGGGATCTAGGAGACAGTTATGATCCCAAGGCTTTCGAGATAGTCATGAATGCTATCCATGGACGGAATAGGAGCATACCTAGAGTAGTCGACCTCGAGCTCATGGCCAAAATATGTGTCATCATCGACTATCTACAGTGCCATGAATCAATGGACTTAATTTGCGATATTTGGAACGCCGGTATATCGAAGACAGTTCCGAACAAGGTCTGCAGGGATGTTGTCCTGTGCGCCTTCGTCGCCTGTGTCTGTGGGGGTCGGGCGCTATTCATCCCGGCAGTACGACCAGCGATTCTAGAAGGCCAGGCAATGCTTCCTTCTCTTGGGCTTCCGTTCAACCCAGGCGTGCTTGGTAAGCTCTCATCTCCAAAGGCTATCCATCTCTTGATGTTAACGAGCGGAGTAGAAGCGGTCGAGGGGAGCAGACAAAGCCTGATTAACAAGACACTCGACTCTCTGTACGGCGTTGTCGATCTTCTCACTAGCGCGTCTGCTCCTTGCCATGTTGAGTGTAGCTCCATGCTCCTCGGCGCACTCCTGAAGCAAATGGACGAGATATCCCTTCCACGGACTCGGCCAACTCACGTAAATCCGGAGTGGAGTGTTGGGTCGTTGATTCGGGCCATTCGCGGTTTTAAATCGCCCACCTGGAGTTATCCGTCTGAAGGCGTCACTGGGAGGTTTATTGACTATAAGACCTGGAAAAAGACGAGGAGGACGGGGGTGAGCAGATCATCCTCCTCACGTCACTCAAGCTCCAAGGAAAGCTCTGATAGAGTGCTAAAATATCACGCCTGTACCCTCAAGGACTTCTTCCACTGCCTTGATTTTTTCGAGGGTTCTTGGGAAGTTCCAGAGTTGTTCTAGAACCAGCAAATGACCCAATGTTTGACCCCCTGGCTATCTCTCATCGTTTGACGTTAGTTATCCCATAGTCCTGGGATCTGTGACCTCACTCTCGACAAGAAAAAAGCAAAAGAAATCGGCCTTTGGCCGTTGGCCAACGCGCAGGTTACACAACATCCAGCACCAGGCTCTGAATTCTGCAGTAGGCCAACCCGCGAGAATAGAAGGGTGGGGTTGGGCTGCAAAACTGCGGCTTGGGTTCCTTCATCCTCTCCTCAACCTATTTTCGGATCGTGCGATAGACTCGCTTTCACAACTTCCAATTTTCTCAACCGCCTCGACGACGTGTCATTAATAATGTTATCATCCTCGAATGTTGATCCCGACGGTGATGTCTTGGCGATTCTCCTTCCACCACCAAACCCGTTTGCTCCTTGGAATTTGGACGAAGCTACACCAACAGCTGGAGGCAAGGTTGATGACCCCACGCCATCTGTAGGAGACTTGGATGTCGCAGGTAATGAGGAAGTAGCACCAGAATGTAGGTGGGCCCTCTCCGTCGCCTTGAAATTTTGTATTAATATGACGTAGCAAGCGATGGGGAGTGTCCAGACATTTGCCCTCCACCAACCGATGATCTCGTACTGCGGCTGTCATCGAAGCATTTGATGCTGGCCTCTCCTCGTCTCAAAGCAATGTTTTCTGGGCCATGGGCAGAGGCGAAGAATCGCGATGCGTATGGCCTCCACCGTTGGGAGCTTGGGGAGATCTTCGATCATGAGGCTTTCGTCATTGTCATGGATATCATCCATGGACAGAATCGCCGCGTACCCCGCAGCGTGAGTCTTGAAATGCTAGCCAAGATATCCGTCGTGGTGGATGATTTCTCCTGCTTCGAGGCCGTGGAAGTGTTTTCTCAGATGTGGATAACGGAGCTTAGGGGTTCTCTTCCGAGTACCTACTGTCGCGATCTTGTCCTTTGGATCTTGATCTCCTCCGTCTTCCGCGAGGGCACGGAAACTATCCTCACGTCGGCGACCCGTACAATAGTTCTAAATAGCCGTGGTGAGGTCGATACTCTCGGGCTTCCAATTCGCCAAGACATAGCGGGTATGTGCCATTGATACGCGGGATGCCTCATCTTCGTCGTTTACTTACCGATCCATCATGCAGAGCAAATTGAAAAGAAAAGATATTCACTTGTCAACCAGACCATTAAATCCCTTTATAATGCCGCTGACCTCTTGCTCGTCGGTTCGGGGACTTGTTCGTTTGCCTGCGACTCTTTACTCTTTGGGGCATTGGTGAAACAAATGCGAGAGCTAGGTCTGCATTGGCCCAAGGAGCCCGCGTCGGTTCATGACTGCTTCAGTCTATCTGAGCTGTTCCAAGCTGTGCTCGACTTCAAGTCCCCAGAGGCCTGCTGTTCGTTTGATATCCGGGGTCAGGAAAGTCGTGATAGAAATTACAAGCGACGACATAGTCACAGATTGCATTCCTGCAACTTCGGCAAATTTCTGGGCCAAATTGTCGACATCGAGGTAAATCAAATTCACACCAAGAATCCAGGAGAATCGAGTCAGCTCATACAAGAATCTAGGAGTCTATCGGGTGGGCCCGGCCCCATGGGGAGGAAACGGATGCCGCGGCAGTAACTTCCAGTACTGATGGTTGGGCTTAAGGCCCGGAGATGGTTCTCGACCTGCGTCGTCGGAAATCAAGTTCCCGGAAGGAGAATGAATGCAGTACGAGTTGTTTATTCATCACTGCTAGAATGGAACATGAGTTGTCACCTTAAAATTTTGCGACCCCATGTCTAAGCCGAGGGCTTCAGTATAGGCTCCATATTGACAATTTTGCGCGACTAGGATGTCGTAACATCAATGCAAACACGAGAGCTGGCTTAATACCAGGTTGGAAGAACTCGAGAACTCTCCAAAATACTCCGGGGACTTGCCGGCGCCGGTCCTACCTTTGTCGGACGGTTTGTTGGACGGCATACAGCGATTACATTGTATTCCTATTTGATGCGATTAAAGAGAGCAGGATAGAAGAAAAATACCCGTTATTAGTTATGAATACTAGTAATAACTAAGATAGTGTGCTTGATGATATCAATCACCCCGGCACGGCAATCAGCCGCTGCTTGCCTATATATTCCCCGGCAGCACATTATTGTAAAGTCCTCGACGGCATCTCCTGACGGGACATAAAGCCAGCAGGAGATTGAATACATGATCGATTACAAGCCGACCAAGAACGCACCGATACCACCAACAATAGCCATAACACCCAGCTGCGCGTTCTGTCCAGCACCAGCGGTTGGGATAGGGGGAGGGCTAGTAGGGATAGTGCCGTTGCCGGATCGGGAAGTAGAGGGAACGGTAGGGACCGAAGTGGGTTGCTCTGGACAGTCAGTGGCCGTCGAGGTGGGCTCCTGGGGGGTCTCGGTGGGAACATCGGTAGGAGCATCGGTGGCGGAGTCGGTCGGCTCAGCAGGAGTCGAGGACTCGGGAGCACTCGTAGGTGGCTCGGGGGTGTCAGTGGCCGGAGGGGGGATGACGCTCAGGGTGGCGGTGGCACCGCACTCCTCGAGGGACATCTCGTTGGGACAGCAGCCGGCATTGGTGCAGCGGGTGCCGGCAGGGCAGTACTCTGTGGGAGAGAAAAGTCAGTCAGCTCCACTGTCTGAGATGGTGACAGATATTTCACGAATGGGGCGACCTACTTCCGTTGGAGCAGCAGGTCTCTCCCTTGCTGGGGTTGTAGCAATTCGGGAAGCCGATGCAGGGAATGTTGCCCGGACCGCAGGACTTCTCGCAGGTGGCCGGCGCGGGGACCGGGACACAGATGTCGCCCTGGCGCTCAACAATGCTTCGCAAGGCGAAAAGTGCCTGTCGCTGTCCGGCGAGGAGGGGGACAGTGGCAGAGGCGGCGCCGGCGAAGATGAGAGTCGAGAGGAGCTGCATTTGTGTGGATAGCTTTTTGCGTGGTGGTTTAACGAGAGGACGGACAAGACCGGTTAAACGAGTGGACGATTTCAATAAACGAATTACATCAAATGCAAAGGCAAGATGAAGAAAAGGTCCTCCCGGAGGGCTGAGTGTTTGGGCAGATATTTATACAATCATGGAGGTACACACGCGAGCAATTCTTCTGGGGCACCCTGGCGACGTGATTTCTTGATTTGATGAACATTGCGACGCATCATTTAACAGAGGGCGGCAAGTAAGCCGGTTCATCTTTGTTCCTTTGTAGGATTGATCCTCAGAAATCAAAGTAAGCAAGAGATGATCCGTTTCCTCCCCTGGAAGGTAAATGTCGCACAGCTTCCCGTCGATAAGAGTCCTAATCTCCTCCACACCAGGCCTTCTCATTTAGGACTAGTTCATACCGTGGATGGGCAAGGCTTCTGGGGGTTGAAACACCCAGACCTATTATTAGGGGCTGTGCGTGATTACAATCCTGGATTTGTGATCAGGTACCTGCATCGATGACATCTCCATCAGCGAGGAAATGTGATGTAAACCAGGTTTTTGCTGCTTACAGCCCCCCATTGGCTCTGGCCGGGCGTTTGCGCATGAGGGCAATATAGACGTCTGTGGTGGCCCCTATCCTGTGCTGCAATCACAACTCAAGCGGCGAATAGGATGGCTGCAGCATCATAGCATCATCCGAGAGCAATGCTGGGCGGTGACATCCACGCATCAGGTGTGTCGCATTTCCCTCCTTCGGTAGCGACAGAAAAGACGAGAAGATGATAAAAAGCAATTGGGGGGGAAAAAACAGAAGAAGAAGAATAACCGCCAATATGACAGCCAGCCCGAAGCGTAATGAAGTCCCTCGTATACTTCGTATGTCCACACCACGTCCGCACCTCCCAATATTTCGGTCAGGACTTGGAAATGGGTGGGGGACACACTCAACCTCTTCAGGATCCGTGGCTGGTGTCTGACAATACAATAAGATTGGGGAGCAGTCGCAGACATGAGGAAAGATCCATTCGCTGGAAAAAAGACATATCAAGCTGCCGAGCAGCCACGACCTTCCTCTTCCTGCTCGCCGGTTTTTGTCAGAAACTCGTCAGAGTGGTAATATAACCCACCCATGTCAGTGGACACTCGGCGGTAAGTGTCTCCCAATTAGCCCGTATTTTACTTTTGTTACCTTGGCTCACTTGCTGTTCAACCTTGATGCGCGCCAACTAGTTCTGCCAGATGGTTCTTGTGGGAGATGGCTGCGGGCTCACTTTGCTGTCGTCCTTACAAGTTAATACTAATAGATGAAGTGGAGGTCGGGAATGTACTTGATAGTCAACTTCACGATGAGGCCGAGGACAGTAAGCGAGGTAATTAGTGTCCTTGGTTACCGGTTGTCCGAGATAATATCCTTTACGATTGAGATCTCGCTACTATTAGAGATTTGATAATTGTTAACCTAAGTCGTGGGGTGCGTACTGGACAAAGAGGTTGACGGAAAAAACAGCGAAGATTCTTGGAAGATGAAGTTATGGCATAGGCTGTTATGAACAATAGAAGTAGTAGATGTTAGAAAAATCAGAATACTATTCCAACTTATTTAGAAATCGGAATTAAAGGTATACGAGATATTTCAGCTTCTTATTTATGTCAAGAGGAAACAGAAGGAGAAATTTACTAATAAACAGTGTAAAACAAAAAAGTAGTGAGGCGAGAAAAAAAATATATTTAGGCGTTTGCTAAAACGCAAAAAAATGAAATTTGGGGGCCAACCGGGGATTGAACCCGGGACCTCTCGCATATCAGCACAGGGTGTTACCCTAAGCGAGAATCATACCACTAGACCATCGGCCCTTGTCTGATAGACTTGTTGCTTGTCAAGCAGCTCCTTAGTCTAGCCCATACAGCCATCCCAGTCATGAGTCTGAAGGGAATTGTGAGCCTTGCAATGAACCCGAAATCGAAATGCGCCATGGAACTTGGTAAATGCCTTGGTAAATGTCTGCCTGGAATTAGTAGGAGGTCGTTGAAATGGAGGCCCACGGCGTAAAATAGAAACACTCACGTCAAACTTGGAGATGCCGATGTCCGTCCCTGCTGCGATGACAAAGTGTTGAAGACCAATGGTCATGGAGTGAGAA
Source organism: Scedosporium dehoogii (assembly GCA_002812735.1). Taxonomy (NCBI): domain Eukaryota; kingdom Fungi; phylum Ascomycota; class Sordariomycetes; order Microascales; family Microascaceae; genus Scedosporium; species Scedosporium dehoogii. The sequence goes on along the minus strand of PGIR01000042.1, from coordinate 190,250 downwards.
GAGAGTGAGAAGAGATTGAGGGTGGGGAAAATGGTAACATGAAGATTGAGGCTCGACGAGGGCTAGAGGCCTGAGAGGGTGCTGATGGCGGTGCCCAGGACCGAGTCACTGCCTCATTAATGACATCAAGCGCTGGCTTCTTAAGACACGTTCCACGCTCTGTATAAAAAGAAGAGCTACACGGCTCGTCTACGACTCCGTCAAGCGTACTCAGCCAAGTCCAAGGCATCATAGTCTATATCAGTGAAGTAGGGGCAGTTATCATGACACACGTAACAGCCTGCCGAGTCATCCCATTAGGAAAGGGAAAACACCTAAAGCGACCAAGGCAGTCAAAGGCGGTCAAACTACAAAAGACAGTCAGCACGCTAAGTGATAACTGAAGCTGCTTGCACCTACGTCCCTCGAGGCAGGTTGCCAACCAAGGAAGCAAGAAATCGAATGTTAACGATAACCTTGAATGGCATCCAATTCGTTTAATTTTTAATCAAGATTCCTACCATTAATTGACAAGTCGTACCTCCAATTCGGGCCAAAATAACTTTCGAAAACGAGTCTCTTAGAAACATTTTTAAACCTCACCCATCACAGTCTACTGCTTGAGCTGCTCGGTTAGAAGGGGTTTCCGGATCCTCATATATAAAGCTATTACAAATCCCCAAGGAGGAAAGAGGGAAGGAGCGAGCAGGAGAGAGCTTTGCTCCTTGATGCCAGTTCGCAGCGTTTGATATGACTACTTTTAGGAGCCGTATAAGCTGACCTGGGCTTTCTGGCTCCTTTACAAATTAGCAGAATTCGCCTTTCATTGGAACCCCTCAAAAGCTGAGGAACAGACTGAGTGGATTTCCCGAAGTGAGAGCACAGGCGCAAGTCGGCGGACCAAGCATAGTTTTCAGCCGGGCTTGAATAGTTAGGTGTAAGCGCGGAAGCCAGGACTACGTCCTCCTCCTCGCCCTTCTCATTTTCTTGGGCTGCTCATGACCCCTCTTTGGTCCTAAGAGCATGTGCCAGCATGTGGAATTTACCACCTATTCGTGGACATGGAACCACACGACTTTCGTAGGACCACCCGTCCAAAACATGTGAGCGAACACCTAACGCGAGTAGAAAATGGACTTGCACGGCCTTGGAAAGGTATTCGCGGCACTCCTCCATCTACACCTCAGACAGAGTTTCCTTTAGACGACCCTATTGGTGATCCTCCTACCAACATATCGCAAAAGCCCACATTCTACAGCATGCTAAAGTTACGCTTCCCGGGGGTATCCCTCCCGGCCCTGATCCACCTCATCTTGGGCTTCGCATTCATGAACGCCCCCGTTCGCCCCGGCGGCCCGACGCGCAAAGAAGCATATCAGACCCTAGCCCGCGTCATCGCGCATTGGATAAGTTCCATTACCTACATCGTACTCTGCGCCCTAGACCCGTACACCCTCTGTCGCAGCGCCGCAGCCATGTTATCGGCCTACCATATGACAATTGCCATCGGCGGATCGTATTGGTGGACTTTCACCGCCCTGAGGGGTGAAGAATATGCCGACTCATACGCACTCCTCCGCATATACCTCGACGCGATGACGATGCAAGCTTCTAGTCTCTTTGTTTTCTTCTGGATAGCCTTTGCCCTGACGGCTATCCCTGGTCTTCAGGAGCCCATGGGCTGGATGTATTCTGGTTAGTATTCTGTCTTTACCCACTCTGATTTTCTCGTTTATTCTACTACTAACTTACATACTGCTTGTAGTTTTGACCCTGGAAGGTGTTTGTATTCTTGGCGGTGGTTTCCTGTTCTGGCGGAGGTGGAAATTTGACAGGGCGCAGGCCAAGACTCGGGCTGAGCAGACGCAAACCGGGGCTCAGTCGTCCGCCGCGGGAGTGTGATGACCGCGAGTGGAACGAAGAAGCGTTGGAAGTAGATGAGGCCGTTAGAATGGCAGTCCCTAGATCGACAAGAACTTCGCCTACACTTGATGATTGAAGTTTGTTTACTGAATGTTATTGCATCTCTGGGTCGGATCTATCCCTCTCTCTATTTTCCGCCATAGACGCCGAAAAGATACGCATTCCTTCTTTGATTACGTGTAGAAGGTAGAATGAAATTAGTTTCCGATTTATTGCTAATATGCTAACATGATTATTACCTTTGACAGACCGCTGGTTGTCTAATATATCAGCAACTATCCTACTTTCATCCTTCTTAGGTATATATACCGGCTTCCCGGTGACGAGACGCTCTATGTATTTCCCGACCGTCAGAGTGAATTGGAGCCGCCGCAGTCACCGATTTGCCCAATCAATGCATATATGCCTTGCCAGCTCCGGCCGGATAGCCACACCCGTATTGATCAAATGAAAACCAAAACAACAATGAGCTCTTCTGGGCCTTACTGCTTTGCACTGAGAAAATGTCTTCTTTACTCTTACTAGGTTCAGCCACGAGTCCCCAGGTTCTTTCACAGTAGTTGGCTTTATTTCGCCACCTGGAATCCTGGATGTGGGGAATGGGTAGGTATATTGGAACTCTTGAACTCCTCTAACTACGTGCCTTTACGAATATCCCAGACGGAGAACCATGTGATGAACGGCATTGCTCCGAACAGATGGATCTATCTAGGTACGTGCCTCTTGGGAAAACCCAGCAGCTTTTACTACCCTCTTTCTTCTGGCCGCCTTCGCACCATCCTCAGCCAATAGGTATATTGGAATCTCAAGGCTGGGTCCTGAACCCAAATCTAAACAATGGAGACGGTCTGAAAGACACCTGGATTAAGTGAGCTGGTCATCCTCAAACGAATGCACACCGGGAAGTTGGTGGCTAGGTGGCGAGTTGTTTACACGTGAAGCTCCTTGTGTCTCCGGCCTCATGTGACAAGCAGAAAGAGCGCGTTGTTTAGCGCGCGAGATACATGGAGCATTGAGGCCCTGCCAGAGTTTAGTATTTAGGGCATTGGAGTTCAGATCAGATGGGGCTTCCACGTTTTAGATTATGTTTAATCTCACCTGACGTTTCGATGAGCGAACTCTCTCTTTCCCAACGATTCTTCCCCCACCGACAAATCCAACGATTTATCAAAATGAACCTCCCCGATATGTTTAACTACGAAGACGAGGAGAACTGGGATTTTATCCCCGGCCGCGAGCATCCGGAAAGCGAACCCATGGAGCCAGCCAGGACTGAATTCACGCCGGACACCAGTACCGACGGCGTCTCCACCCATAGCGACGACACACTCCGCCTGGACTCGGAGGACGACGCTGAAGTTGAAACAGAGGACCAGGAAGAGCCAGAAAGCCGGGTCGAAATCCCCGCGGGAATCGACTCAAGGCGCCACGAGGCTATCCGAGATTATGTTGCCTCCAACATCCGCAGCCAAAGACGCGAACCAGCCAAACGCGACGCCCTTTCGGATCTCTACATCGAGTTGGCCCAGAAGGTGAAGGCCGTAAAGCTCGAGGAGGAGGAGGAACTGAAGGAGATCGACAAGATGAAAGACGCGTATGACGATGAACTCCACGACATGGCCTTCGGAAAGGCGTTGATCAAGGGAGCGTGGTCGTATCGGTGGAGAACGGCCTCGATCTATGTTGACATGACGGTTACCCCCGAGGCACGCAAGATTTTCGGACGCATTAAGGATTGGAAAAGGGCAGTTAAGGAACGGACAGCGGAGAAGGAATCGGCCTTGTTCGAGGAATTCAAGGCGAAGAGGATTCAGCTTTTTGGACGCCCTAGTAGCATAGATTTGGACACCCCGAGCCAAACCGAGGCGGGCAGTGAGGTCGACGATACGGATGGAAGTGGAAATGAGGAGCTCGAGCAGGTCAGTGACAAGGGTAACTAGGAGATAATCGCAGGTTGAGGGGTGGCCTGGGTCGCAAGCCGGTAAGAGCAGCATCGATAGCATAAATTAAATGATCAAGTTTGTGGTTCATGTAATACGTGTCAATGTAAACAGAAATCTCCAAAAACAAATCTTCCATTAATTTGTTTGTACAATCACAAACTTGGGAGCCACGATGTCTAAACGTCTAGGGAGGGATAGAGCAGTTAAGATTGCAGTTTCAATCCAAGAGTGGATAACCAGAGCTGGAGGTAGAAACTTGAATATGCCAGGAGGAGACCACTGCTTTTCCAATTTTGACAGACGTTGTGGGCGTTGACTTGGCAAGATCTCATGATAGTATTTCTACCGTGATGTTTAATATCAGCAAATGCCGTGATTATAATGAGGCTATTAAAAGTACGAGCCCTCATCCGACCCCTGATGCACCATTAACTAAACCGTCTTCTCACCCGACTCTTCAGTTTTATCAGATTCACCACTGACAAATCTCTCCCTCAAATTCCCAGCATCATCATGTTCCGCATCCCATTGCTCCAACTCAGCTTTAGGAACCTTCACGAGACGATGTGTGGTTGCCCCATTATTGTCGACATCGAGAACCTCGGCACGGATGGAGTACCCTTTCCAGTGAGGGATGAGGTAGATCCAGCTCACATAGTAGATGCCACATAAAATCAACCTATATCGCGTCAGTCTAGGTCCAACCGCTGTCCGAGAAGAGGAACTGCCCCCGAGGGGAGGAAGTCAGAAGAAAGGGTATTTAAGAAAACCAAGAACCTACACGGCGATGCCGACAACGCAATACGTGGCATACCAGAAGCTCACGTCTCCGGCATACGGTCCGCCCTTTGGCGGCCACCACGGCATCACTGCGACGAATACCATGACGAGGATAAAGAAGATGACCAAGACGTCCCATGCGCGGAAGTCCGTCCGCTTGTGGCCGACGCGTTTGTGGCGGTAGCGTACAATGTAGAGGCCAACGCTAAGGAGGATATGGAAGATGGCCTCTGGGTAAACTTTGAGGCTGACGACTGTTGTCCGGTTAATCAGAACAAAGATCGTTGTAAAGATGGGCATGGACTGGACATACCGAACTGGAAGGCATCACCAGCTGGAGGCGCGACGATCATCACGAAAGTCATGACCCATTTCAGGATGTATGGACCCAGTGGAGTGCCGAATGGCTTGGTAGAAACCCAAAACTTTGGGTACGGAAGGACGCCTTGCCTATACGAGATGCCAGTATCGTCAGAGAAGATGTAATGTCAGAAGAATGGGGCGGCTTGGCTTCGAACTGACCTTCCAATCTCTCGAATCAATCGAGACTGGCCAATGAGGACGGCCAACAAATTGCCGAATGCGCTGAGCAGCACAAGGACATTCAAGGCCGTCTCGGCCGATTTCGTCCGAAAAACTGCGCTGAAGAAAACCGCAGCCGCAATTTCCTTGGACTTGGCGAACTCTTCCTTCGGGACTGGATGGAGACGGAGACACCTCTTTGTTAGTCTAACTGGTGAGGGTAACGATACCGCAGGTAAGCTGAAAAGGACGAAGAAAGCTTACCGGCTGAAAAGTATGCAATGTTGCAAAGGATGTACAAGATCGCTACAAGCAAGACGGACAATAGCCCGTATCTTTTAATGACCGGGACAGGTCGCTGAATCTCATTGACGACATTGAACGCATTCGCGTAGCCACTGTAGGAGAATATAATGTTGACTAGGGCGCTTGATAAGTCGTTTCCATTGTCTGTCGTTCCTATAAAGGCGTCTCGGAAGTTGGCGTTCGGGTCAGGGATGTGGTCGACATTCTTCCCGAGGACGACGAAGCCGGTGATGCTAATGCTGCAGCGAAAAAAAAAGAGTCCCTTGTCAGTTGTTTCGGAGTACCCCGTGGGCGGTTGTGAGCTGTCGTTCATCCAATGCACTTACAAGATGAGGGTGATGAGTTTGATGACACCGAAGCCGTTGACGGCCCACAGGGAGTACTTGTTATGAGCAATGACACCTTACCATTGTAAGCATGATGCCCGTTACAGGTTTGGTCAATATGAAAAAGAAGGAACATACAAATTACGGCGAGCGTGTAGGCCGCGATGGCAACTCCCTTCATCTGCCAATCCGATGGCGTTTTCCCAGCAATGCGCCACAAGTACCTAGACAGCACTGCGTAACGCAAAAGCCGCATTGGTTAGCATGAGCTCGCCAACAGTAACACCCCTTCGAAGAGAGTTCCTACCAATGGCATTGCTGCTACTAAACGAAAGTATCACGGACTGCACGGCAAAGGCGATGGGGAAGAAATGCTTGGGGCGAGGGTATGCCTGCTCGAGGTAGACGACCTCGGAACCACTGCGGTTGGGGAAGTAACTGGCAAACTCAAGGTACGTCGCGAATCCGGCGACGGCCATGATGAAGCCGATGACCCAGTAGATGAGAGCAAGGCCGATTGATCCGGTGCTCTTAAGAATCGTCCCGGCTGCCACTGGTGTTAGTGGTTTGCGGAGAGGGGCCAAGTAGGGAGGCACACAACTTACGGGTAGAAAAAATACCAGTACCGATCATCTGGTTCACATTAAGAAAAACAACAGTCGCCCATCCCACATGATATCCTAGCGGAGAGTGTCCCTCCACCGGAGCACCCACAGCCTCCTGATACGACGGAAGGGAGTTGTTCCCACCCTTGGCTCTCACGTACGCGAAGTCACCGTCCCGAAGAACGGACGCTTCGGAGTCAGAAGCCTCAGCGCCGGCAGATTCCGCCGGGTACGCGGGCTGCTGTGGCGTATTCCCCGCCCCGAGGAAGCGGGACTTGAGCTGTGAGAACACCATTCCAAAAGCGTGTTAGCTGACCGGCATACGGTAAGACGGACAAATTCTAAAAAAAACTCTATACGCTGCGGGCCGCGATCGGAAATGTGCAGATCAACCTTTAAAGTTAGCCGTAGCCCGCCGGAGGCAAAGAAAACTATACATAAAAAGTAGATATCGAACTGGCTGTCACGGCTCCCTTTAATAAACGTTGTGTTTCTCATCCCACACAAACAGACGAGGGAGGTGCTCACGCAATCATCGCACGAAAACTCGACATGACGGGATGTAATATTCCCAGGACCATACACTGGGTCCATTTACTGGGTACGGAACGGGCTGGGAATATTGACCTTCCGAATGGGGGTATGTGCCGTCGTACAGACGCGGGGAGACCTCGAGCACGCAATGCGGCCCCGGAGCACGTCGATTCTCGCGGGGGCAGGCAATTCGCCGGCTCGGGGGTGTTTACAAACCATGTAATAGATAACGCGATATTGCGGTCCTTTTCTGCCGTGGCACTTGAAATAACGTTGCGGGGAATGCTACATGATTCTTAATTTTCTTCTTGGGTCCATCCTAATTTGTAACTCTCGTCCGAAGGAGAATACGCTTGCGTCGGAGCTGTTGGGAAGCCCCATGCTTTGTTTCTGGCTACTAGGTTCATGAATTGATTGCTAAACGGAGGCCAAGGCCGTGGTAACTGCCATCCACCATGCATGGCACCATACAAGCTTCCTATTTCTTCAAGAGGATTCGCTACCGTGTCCATGGATAGTCTCTAGTCACTAATCGTATACTTTGTTTTCTCACACCATCCCATCCCTTACATGGAGTGAGTGTGCAGTGAAGTAGTACCACCCTTATCACGTCTTCACTCGCTTCCCACTCTCGGTACGAATATACGGCTCCAGTGGAAACACGTGCGTCTCTGGATCTGCCTCGCTGTACACGAGCGCCCACCGGTCTGCGAGCTGAGGTGGAGTCCCCCACGCATTCTCGGGATCTCGGAGCCATAGTCGAACCAAGTGCCGCCTGGGCATGTTAGCGCCTTGGCTCGAAGCAGAACGGATGACATTGTTGAGGGAAAACTCACTGCTTCGTGTCCGAATCACGGTATCCATCCCGCGCGTGGAATACCGCCAAGTTATTCACGTATTGTATGTCTCCCTTCTCGAAGCCCGTAGACAACGAGAAGCGTTCTCCGAGGAAATGCAAGGCGTCGAGGGCCTCTGCCTGCGCCTCGGTTATCGGTGGGATCTCCGGGCTCCTTGGCAGGGCTCCGAATCCGACAAACTGCCGTCGTGCGTATTGAAGCGCGACGCGGTCTGGTGTCGAGTCGGTCGCTGGTTGATAGAAGAGCAAGGGTCGCTGGGTAAATCGCTGTCCAGTATTTCCGAAGCTGCAGAGGGCAACGCACACATCAGAATCTAAATCGTCCTGTAGAGACCACTGAAGTAGGGGGGATTTTACATTTCTGCGTTCCAATTCTCCGACAACGTCCTGATGAGATCTGGCCTTGTCTTCGCAAGCTCGTTGTACACCCTCCACGTACTCGCCAACTTGCTAGCTCCACCCTCCTCGGCCGTCTCGAGCGCAAACAGCGACACGATATCGCCCGCGTCTGTGTGGAAAACTTGCTTATCCCTCGTGTAGGCCGGGCTTCCGATAAAGCCCTCGTTCTCCGGCGTGTTCAGATTCTTAATGTGCGCGAGGACCACGGACGCGGGATTCCCCTCGTAGGATGAATCCTGGCGACCGCGAACCGGAGCGATGTGGGAAGAGATCCCGGCGTAGATTATCAGGTTTTCCTCGCGGGTGTGCTTGTCGACCTCGACGCCGCGGATGACGAAGAAGCCGTGGCCGCTGTGCAGTTCTTTCGAAAGTCGGCGAAGTTCGGAGTGGAGGGTCGGGAGGGGAAAGGTCTCGGCCGAGATGTACCCGTTTGGGAGGTTCAGCGCTGTGAAGACCGAAAGTTGTTAGAGACATTGACACCCACAGCCTGGCTGTACGTAGTAGAAACATGTCCATGCATCAAACAAACATTTGAAATGAGCCAAAGCCTGCTCAATCTCCCCCAACTGCTCCTCACTAAGCACAAAAGTCCAGTCGTATGTCTCCGCCAGAGTCTCTCCCTCCCACACCAAATCCCCACGCAATTGCTCCGGAAATCCCGATGGGAGCGTTGACGCTAGACCACCCTTGCTAAGGCGCGTCGCGACCCTTGTCTGGTACTTGTCAAAATCGGGCGCATAGGTGATGTCGGGCTGACCGGGGGGTCCTGGGCGGAGGGCCGCGGGAGTGGCGTGGCTAAGAACAGCGGCAGACATCGGAAACTTGGGGGCTTTGACTCTTTGAGTACAGAGAAGTCTTCGTATCGGTTTGAGGCTGGTAATTTTGAGATATTCGTTACGCGTGCGGGGTTTGCGAACGCCACTGGAGTCGAGGAGGGTTGACTTATAGTATTTTGTAAAAGAGAGAGAGAGGATTGGAAATAAGATTCGTGATGGAGATGAAGTGATTGCATCGCGATATTGCGTCATACGATGCGACGTTTAGTTTTCACTGTGTCTATGCGTAGACATGAAGAACACCACGAAAGACATTGCAACATTCAACTGCATGTTGGAGTAACATTTGAGGTTAATCACCGATAATTGGTCTCCGACCGGCACGAGAAACGGGAGAGAGTCCGGCTCGGCCATTACGCCTAACCGTCATGCAGTAAGGCGCAGGCATTGCCAGACGATTTTCTGGTAACATACGAACGTATATTATATATTATTAAGGAAAACATCAAGTTAATAAAAGCCGGACTGTCCTTTGTCTTTCCTTTTATAAACAAAGCTCCTCTCCTCGTATTATTGTTGTTGATGCCACCCACAACAGTGAGGAAGACCAAGCTCGTGGGAATGCAGACAAACCGATCCGTCTCAGCATAACTAGCGCTCAGCCTCTTCCTTCTCTTCCATGCAGGGCCCTGCTCCATAGACCTGCGAAACCGTGTTGATTCAGCCACCGCATTCACCATGGGCACCCATTATACCTCTTCGGTTGGAGTCAGCAGCTCCCGCCCAACACTTGGAGTTGGGAGGGGAGGACTTTCTATCGCGACGGATTTTCTTGACAACGATAAATATATTGAGATCAAAAAGCTATCATTCGCTTCATTCATTATCATGCCATCGCCCTTGCGACCAGTTCAACTTTGATGAACCCCGCCAGTCTCGACGGTGTAAATGGAACTAGAGGAAACCGAATAACTCATTAGGGATTCAGTGACCAACGTATTGAAGCCATCTAATTTCTTAATAGTCGGGAAACACTTAAGTTCGCTCACTCTTCCGTTGGCCTTTGGCCACCGACAACAATCCTATCGTCGAGAACACTTGTAAGTAACTGTTGCATGAGTGGTAGAGGAGAGGCGAGGAGTAAGCCTTACATCTCGATGTATGAGTGAACCCTGGGATCAGTCAATTCCTGGCGGGCCTGGAGGAGATACATCTGCGCCTCTTCAAATGACCACTATCATCACCAGGATTGTTAGTGTTCAAAGAGCAACTACTACAAAATGAAGATATCGTAAACAAGCTGCAGCTTACCCCCAGCAGGTCTGTCAAGCCGCGAAGCGCAAACCCTTCAAGGCCCTGCAAAACAAACTGCCGGTTCCAGAGCCCCCATTTCTTCAGGATCGGATCCTTGGGCCACGTCCCGATCGGAATCTTCAACGTGCGTTCGTGGATGTTTGTGAAGCCGGACTCTCGGAAAAGTTCACGGCCAGTTTCGCAGATGCCAAATGTCTTGCCCGTTGCGTTACCCAGTTTTTCGAATATCCCTCCCCACCTTTCGAGGGCACCCCCGGACTTGAGCGTATCGTCGTCCGATCTAGGGATGGTTGAGAGTTCGACATGTTCGACCCACCCTCCAGGTTTTACGTGCCTTTTGATTCAATAGTTGTTAGGGATCGGATTGCTTCACGGTGGTAGATGGCGATGAAACATACCGCATAGCCTTCTTATAGAAGCTGATCCATTCGGGAATGCAGCCTGTTAGATATCGAATGTGAATGAAATCGAAATGGTTTTCTGGAAACGTCCAATCTTTCGTAATATCATCGATCTCGAATTTACAGTTGGGTGGAACGAAACTTGGTTGGATTGGAGATAGGTCAACGCCGATTACCTCGGATGCCGGATTCTCATCTGCGAAGTCGCTGTTCGGTTCATCTGTTAGCGATTCGAGGATTGCTCTTAACTTTGGTCGAGAGGTCATCGAAATGGAACAGCGGGGAACTAGAAAGGACGGCACTCACATAGCCCATTGCCCCGTTCCGCAACCGACATCCAGGACTCGCTATTTTCGGAGGAATACCTTCGTAAGTGGCGCGAAAAAAAGAGAAAGAAAAAAAATCAGGTATTATAGCGGTCCCCGACACGCACCTGAGTGTCTTCTGCGATCGGAGTTTCGTATAGTCTGTCGTCGAGAATGACTCGGAACATTTCATGCCTGTGATTGATTAGACATGTTGCAATTCGAGTAATACTCTCGATGGTTCTGATGGGGCGCTTAGCCACATACATCAAGTCTTCTGCTTCTTGTTGCGTCTCGTCGTTGGGGCCGCTGAATCGCTAAGGCGTCAATAATCGTCTCAAGAAACAAAGGTAAAACTCCTCCACTGATCTCAAAAAAGGGAGGGGAGGGGAGGGGAGAGGCGTGAAACATACTAATATGCACCATCTTGGTAGGCATGATATCGCCGTCCATTCTCCCACTTGTAATCCAGGATGGAAGACCGGAGTGATGTGGTGTCCGTTACCGTTCTAGCTATTCGTGAGAGGAGCGCTCGATAATCCGGATGTCCGGTCCTGACTTACGACTGGGCGTAGACGGATTCGGCATCGTCAAGGTCCTAGTTGTCGCAAAGAAAGCATGATTGAGTATGGAGAAGGACATGATGTAAAAGAAGTCGGGGAGCCGCGCTGGCCGATATGTGAAAGAGGGGTTGAATTTACCACTTCGATGGGAGCGTTCGCATCGCCTATTAGGTCCCGAGGAGACGCAGCCCCAGGGGTGGGTGACTTTGATTTTGGCGATATTGGCGACTTCGGCGACTTCGGCGATTTTGGCGATTTTGGACTACTCATTTTGATAAGCTTGGCTGCAGGTTGTTTGACTGGTATGAGGTTGAGGAGAAGAGGAGGGAGGAGAGGATAGTTCTTGGGGAAGGATTGCTTTTCTTCAGACTGTGGAGTTCGAGAGAACAAGACGTGGAACCAGGAAAGAACTCCAATCAACGCGACCTTGCAAGATAAAATGATAAAATCAGCACACATATGCAAATGTCATTGAATTGAAGCACACGAACAGGCCAATCAGTTTTGATCCACTGCCTGTGCATCTCCCTGAGGGCAAATAGGATTTCATCAGCCCACATTATTCCTCAAATATCATATTCTCAGTCTGGTTTGGATGTTGGTTCTTCCCACAGGCTTAGCGGACGGCTTCCAGGGTCTACTCGTGATGTCTTGGACGCCATTCCATAAACGTGTTAGGGTAGCGGTGGGAGACCCGCGGAAGCACCAAAACGGGGTTCTCGTCTCCTCAAATGGCACGACACTAACGACGGGGTGGCATCCGTTCCCCTCGTTCCCTGCAAGCCCCTCTTGAAAGTGTCCAATCATTAAAAGTTGGGGTTTTCGCTGACTCTTCATGCCCGTTTGACAGAATGAACGAGCAGCCCCAGTCCCCGTCGCATCAGCGATTTCTGACGACAAATCTCTTGTTGTCACCAAAGCCGAAGTGTTCGGAAACATCGGGCTTTAGCGACGTGAGCCAATCCAAGAGGATAGGAAGACAGCCGAGGTTGTTTTTCATGTTGATATCAATATCAATATTAATCTTGAACTGACAGTCTAGCATTATTTAGTACATTCCTTACACTCTTTTCCTCGCTAGGCCAGCTGTACTTCGTAGGTGGTTAATTGTTGCCAAGCCACCGCCATGTGCCACGTTCCACCGGCGATGCCAAGATCTTCACCCGAACCCTAAGAGCGGAAACGGACCGCCCCGCGGAGTAGGTAGTCGACCTTGCGAGCCCAACATTTCAATGCAGACTCGGAATAGGAAATAAGAGCCCGGGACGTGAATGTGGCTAGTTCATGCGCGTCGGCATCTTGCCCGAAGAAGTAAGTCCCCCTCCACATCGGCAACACAAAGGGGCTCGTGAAACGATGATTTGCAAAAGGAACAAACGTGCTGTGAGTTAAGAAGCGCTAACCGTACAGGCTAGATCACTTACTCGAGCTAAAACCACATCTGGTCTACTGAAGGAAGTACATCTCCAGAGAACACCCTTCGATCGGTCGTAGGTCCCAAGTGGGAATAAATCAAGTTTATGGGTAGCCGAGAACCAGCTGAACCACAGAACAATCACCACCAGGATATAATAACACGGCCTGTAGACTGAGACTTGAGCGCAGAAAAGCTCTTGCTTCATCTCTCAAAGCCCAGCAACAACCCCGGGTAAGACCCCAAGAAGGGATGCTGCACTTAAAGCTCAATCGTGACGTTTCCGTATGTGACCATGACTTGAACCTACGGGCAGTCGCAGTTTCGGTCCAAGAATCGTTCGCTGCAGGAGTCCTTTTATAGTGAAGAAAACGCACAGAATCCAGATCAACGCAAGGGAAGTGGCCATGATTGTTGACCAAACTCTAAACGTCACAGAGTCCATCAGCTTCCCCAACTGAACCGCCGCGTTCGTATAAACGCCCTGTAAAAGATTCCGAAACGTTAGCAGTCTATGACATATCTTCGGGTTGGAAGGGAGAGTGCTTGGCTTACCCATGGAAATACAATGGACCAAGTCGAAAGAGTAAAACTCATCTGTAACCTATCCAAGCTTTTTACAAAGGCAGAAACAATGCCCATGCAAGCAAACCACCACCAAAATAGCGAAGCTCCCCAACACACGACACCAAAGAAGATGCTGCCATGTCCTATAACTCGACCCGCTTCGTGGGTTATTATCACGCCGGGCCCAAGATCGAATGCGCCTTTGAGGAGGGCCAGGCCCAGCCCTTGCATGGCAAAGCTACCTTGGCCCCAAGGTCCACACATGATCATCTCAACAAAGACCTGACGTCTTGGTGTTTGTATGCCGACGCCCTCGACTGGAGCCTCCCAGGGGAGATAGTTCCGTGCCCAGAAGAGCGTATCAAGAGCCAAGGCTATGGGAATACCCACACCGATCTCGAGGTACGCTACGATGATCATCGGGAGTTTCTGCTGAGAACTGAGCATCGCATATTCGCACAGCGTTCCCGCCCCGGCGGCGGATGTCAGCGCAGCAATGATAGGCAGCTGAGTAACCGGTGTGAAGGCATGATGAAGCCCGCCCTCGGCATGCAGGGTCCTGACGAAGAATGGCGGTAGAAGAAAGCATGCTGCTAGTGCCATTGCCGTATTAATCCACCAGAGAATATACGTAGCTTTCGCCCAGTCCAGCCCTCCCCAGCTAGGTACGACAACCATGGACAGCATCTGAATCACAGATGTGAAGGAAATGCTAATGCTCGCGAGACACGCTGCCTCGGCCGTGCTGCTCGAGATGGCATGGCAAAAGTCTCGTGGGTAGAGCGCCGCCTTGAGGAGGTAGGTGATGAAGAAGATGAAAAGGGCTATGAATGCGATGAACCAGAGGATGATAGCGATGGTCTTGAGCCCCTTGAATTGGTAGTCTAACTGGTGAAGAACGACCGATAAGATGCCGGTTCCCTGGGGTATGAGGAACACCTGAGATGGGAACTTACGGAGGGCTAGACGCCATCCCCGTGAAGTCATAGTGAAGACAAGGGTCTGCTATGGATCTCTGAGAAGGTAGAGTGGATGCGGAGACAGCCTGAACCATAATAATAGGAGCTCTCTCGAGTCTCAACGCCGACTCCGCATTTTTGCGACACACACCCCGGTTACCAAGACTCGAAAAAAGAAACGAGGAAAAAAATGTAAAAAGAATAAAATATAGTGAAACTGGTCTAAGGACCGCGGAATCTTATGATTGGAGCATAATGACGATGTTGCAAACGAACCATGGCGCACACAGATTCGGTTTAGATCTCTAAATGGGGTAGGCTTGGCCAAACTCTACTGGTCTGTTCAGCTCGATCGGCACTCCGACCCGAGCTCGTGGATTTAATAACTCCTCGGAGCACGCGAGGAGGATCAGGAAACATGAACTTTTCGTAGCCAATTAGAGGCAACCTAAATCAAACCTTCGTGCTAGCATCTCGGCTGGGTGGAATTCCCCATCGAGCAATACAAGTCCTCCTGCAAACGAAATAGAGTTGAACTACAAGGGATAGAAGACGAAGAAGAAGAAGAAGAAGGCACCTTCCTACTCTCTCCGAAAGCCATAAGTAAAATGGGGGGCCGCAAATGTGATGTGCAGCACAACAACAAATATTATAACCTCGCGCTACTATGCTATTCTAGAATAACAGTCATATGTAACACCCGAAAGCTACCCTTAGCAGTTTCTATTACTACTCACTTTCCCGAGCTGCAGCTGAGTTACGGTGAGTCAATGGGTGAGCCTAGCCTTAGTCTGTCAGACGGCTACAGAGGCCCGGCTTTCGTACCTCAGCTAAAGTTACTATTAATCAAAAATAGAACTTGACACTCGCTTAGAAGAACATGTCTTTTGTATTCCTTAGCAATTTCCCTGACATGTTCTGGGGCCGACATAAAACCCCAAAAATACCCCAGCCGTCATGCTATCACAATATCCATTTTCTTCCATCCAGAAAGCCAACTTGGCACTTGCCGTTGTGGTGGATATTGGTACTCGGCAGCCATCCAGGTAAACGCCCTTTCGAGGCATCCTACTCTTCGGTAGTTATCTGACCCGTCGTTACAGGGAACTAATATCAAACAGTGTTGAATCTCGTCACCTCTAGAGACTCCTGCCTGGCAGGTCCAGTAGGAAGGCTCCCTAGACGAACACAGATGAGCCGCGATCGCTGTTGGGCCAACATCTGCTTCCGTTGAGTCTGGATCATCGAGTTTGAATGACCTATTGCTGGAGAGATCTTTGATACCTATGACGTAGGTGCGAATCTTTATCCAGGCGGACTCGACTTCACCGAATGGGTCCTGGTGTTTAGTCTTGACGTTATAGTCTAGCGCTTTGGCGTCCTCCTCTTCGGGGGTGTGGTAGGCTGGATAGACGACTGGCAAATCAATGGATACCCATGAAAAGGAGGGCGATCGACGCGTGAACGCATCCCGTCCCCGGTTCCGCTCCACGCGGACCACGCCCGGCAGCCTCTGCCATGCCATGCCCCGAATAATGTCCTCGTACCAAAGCCCTGCGACATAGGTCCCCTTCTTGGAGAACCTAGACTGGAATGCTTTTGCTAGACCACCGAGAGCGGGTAATCTGTCCTTGTAGAACGTGAACAATCTCGTGCTGTAGTCGAGAACAAGGTTGCACCAGCTGCCGTTTAGGTACCTATCGACGGACCATCGATGATCGAGAGAACCGTAGATGCTCTCACGCACGGTGAAGCCTTCGGTGTATGAAACTGAAGGTCTCCTCATCGAGAGTGACATCATGCCAACCTCTCTAACACCACCCAGAGACAACCCGAATGCGGCATGTTTAGGATTCGACAGTTGGACCGGCTGTCGTTCCTGTGCCGTCGTTTCATTGCACTCCCATGAGACCTCATAAGGGCCCCAGTGGAGAACTCTTCGCGGGAGACATTGCTCCTGCAAGGTCCAGCCACGAGAACTCAATATGCTGTTCGCAAGCGCCTTGTCGGGATCCGGAATATTCAGGCAGACAACCTTGCCATCGGCAGGTCCCTTTGGGAATAGGGTCGGGTGGATGCATCCGTGGAGTTCAAGAGGGTTTCTCATGTGTAAGAACCCGCTGTCTGCACTATCAGCGTTGTGCGCCGAGATAGACAAGTAGCTCCCTGCGTATACATCACCCATCGCGGCGGCCTGTTCCAGCCAATCTTCTTCCGAGTCCTGGAGTATGCAGAGTGCATCGATCCAGAGGTATTGAATACCCAAGCGACGAGTTAGTGTAACAGCATCGCTCATCGTCTGTGGCATATCCGCAGGGAGAATACCTCCCTTCCTCTGGGCAATTGTATCTGTCGTTGTCTTCAGCATGGTCTCAGGAGAGCCCCATCGGTAACTCAAGGTGATATAACGTTGGTCTGGTGAACAGTGTTCTTCTAGGTGTGGGATCTCCGATCCGTCTGGTGGCCCAACGTTGATTAAGCGGAAGTTTTTAGGGCTCTGTAACTCCATAGACAAGCGACACAGCGCATGATCCTTGTCACATAGTCTAAGCCACATCTTGATCTGTTTGTCGAGGGTTTCGGAGTCTGGATCAGGTTCGATGTATGCCGTTTCCCTCTTCCGAAGAAAAGGAGTCTCCCAAACTCCTGTACCGCAGCTACCTTTCACCAATTGTTAGTATCATTGTCCGAAGTTGAACAGTCAAAATGACCCTTCTTACAAAAAGGATGAGGAGGGTTTAGCAATCCGCTATAGAGATCATTAGGAAGTTTGATGAGGTGTTTCCTCTTCTCTCTGTTTACCTCAACAGGATCGACAAGCGAGCGTTTGAGCGTAAGCTCTCTATCAAGCTCCTTACAGGCGTAATAGACCTGTCCCCAAGAAGTTAGCTCAGTAGCTTTTATTGGACTTCACAGAATCTGACCTCTCCAAGATCCTCCTGCTCTATTCTGTAGTATGTTCTACCGCTTAGAACCATTGTTCTGGGGGAGCCGGATAGGGAGGTCTTGCCGGCTGGGGGGACAACAGACGAGAGATCGTAAGGAAGAAAGTCACCGTCAACAATAGCCGGTTGGAAGATGGACTCGTGACTCTTCGTGAAGGCGAGGTTCGGGCGAGCATCGCTCATATGTAAGTATGCGAACTTCCCGTTGTAACGGATGTCCACAAACTCTTGGAAATTCCCGTTACTCTGGTTTCGTTGAGTGCCCATGTGAGCTGAATCGGCCCAGAATGTACCGCCTGATCCAGCTGCACCGGATCGGCAACTTCAAGTGCAGCTGCTATCAACGTGCACAGGTGGCATCCTTGGCGGGCAGAATTCTCCAAACGCTCAATGCTTGTGTGGTGAAGGCAGGGCGCCTTGTCATAATACTTGCTGTCGACCACGAACCCTCCACTGCGGCTAAATCTCATGTGCGTAGGGTAATAGCTCGGATCCTGGTCGCGAAACTGAATTGATTTGCACAGGTCGCAGAGGAAATGAAGCTTGACTGTCGCAACCTTAGATCTAGTATTGTCTCGGCTGCTTTGGCGCGGTACGCTTGTTACATCACTCTTGAGGGCATTGTATTTAACGAGGTCCTTGATGAAATAGACACTAGCGTACTCGGTCAATTTTTTAAGCGTTCATGCGTCGTAACAATGGGAGTCATACTCGGTCTTCACGTCATAAAGAATTTTGATGTCCCGAGGGTTCAGGGCGGCCAGATCAGGTTCTCCATTCTTCAATTTTTGGGGGGCATGGGTCTGCTCATCGAAATCACTGCTTGAGGGAAGACCGGATAGCTTAGAAGCCGACAGTTGAGCAGAGGATGATGGTGTCGGAAATGCATGTGTTGGATCTGGAGCCACTGAGTCCGAGACCATGATCTGCCCCACGGTCGGCACCGTACTTGAGGAGGCCTTAACTGGCCCAGTTGCTGATACCAGTATTTCCTCAGGAGAAGCCACGGCTATGACCTGTCCTGTGGCCGGAGTCGTCGTTCAAAGGTCGGATAGCAGGAATGGCTGTGGGCACCTATGTGCAGAAATCGTCGTCGCACTACGTCGAGGTTGGTGAATTGCGCTGAAATTGTTGGGATGAGCTGATGACAATGCGCGGGGGACATTGGGCCTGTAACTTTCAGAGCAGGCTCGTTGCCTTCAAATATCGCTGCAAGGAAAAATGCCTCTTCTCTGAATGGACGTTATGGGCTGTCAAGATGGTGGGCTGCGCCACCTAATAGGCAAGGTATCCAAATGTAGAGGCACAGCAGCTGTTGCTCTCGTTGGGTGATATCGGACTCTACGAACGAGCAGTTCCGCCCACTCAATGATGGAATGACTCAAAGATAATACAGGTCTTCTGGAATAGTAGTCTAAAACTGTTCCCTCGCGAAAAATTGGCAATTTCCATTGTTTTAACTCTAGGCCTACACAGCACAACCATCCCTTGCTAGACCAGTTTCAGTAGCTTCCCCGAGGATACCCTCATCATGGCCTGAGCAAATGTGGCGAGTGGTAGTGTGGGCAGCCCACGGCCGAAGAGGGCAACTTTCAGGTGTGAGCACAGCAAGACTCCAACACTCCCAACCCCCAAGCACCAAACCTCAAGTCACGCAAATCGCACACCAAGCACCATTCTCCTTAACGACATCCTTACTCCGGCTTGTGGCACACAGCCTCGATGTTGTTCCCCACGGGGTCTTTAACAAAAGAACCATAGTAATTGGCATGGTAATGAGGCCTGAGGCCGGGAGCCCCAATGTCCTCACCGCCGGCCGCGATGGCAGCCTTGTAGAACTCGTCAACGACGGAGCGATCTGGGAAAGGTTAATGCGAGTCCTACCAAATCCCAATCCTCGAAAAGATATGGACTTACCCTTTGCAACAAATGCGGTGTGAGATCCACTGTTGCCTTGCTCACGGCTGCCGATCCACCAATCCGGATGCCCTCCCTCCTCACCGAAACCAACGGCGACACCATAGTCGGCTATCTTCACGTAACCGAGAGGCTTCAGGGCCTTTTCGTACCATTCGACGACGGCCTTCATGTCGCCCTCGGCGACTTTGATTCCGGTATGATCGATAGGCATCTTGAAGAATAGAAATTTCGTGAAAGCGGAGAAATGGGTGACGAGAGATGAGAAGATATCAAGCAGGAGTCTCGTTAGCAAAAAAAAGAATTGTTCAAGTTGTGTTATGAAAATGAAAGAGATGAATCTACAGGAAGATGGGAGGTATCGACGACTTAAATAAGATAGTCGAGCCTTGCGTCAAAGGGTTGACAAATTGACTTCGTATATATTTAGAAGCGGGCTGTGATGGAGTTCACAGCCTTTGAGCTTGTTTTGGTGGTGTTTTGTGAATGAGATCATGAGGAGTACAAAAGGCGGAGAGCAGCCCCCCGTGGCGCCGATGGTTTCTGGGGTAAGACGGAGACGGACACCGACACCGACCTCGTCATGCAATAAAGGGAGGCAGTCTGTTCTGAACAAAGAAGATTTGCGCTGGGCAGGGATAGTTCTGTCGCTGAAACCTAGAACATGACATTGGGGGCTGCTCTGCCACTCCCTTCGTTTAACGGCGAATCAGTCTCTAGGGGGTTCAAGCGAAATAAAGACGTCCATCCTCCTTATCGAATAACGGCTAGCTGAGGTTTACTGCCAGACATGAAAGCCCTCAGCTCAACGGACAAGCAAAATTCTCGAATTACATACAACTCACTAGTCCTGGTTCAGGAATTATCGACGTGTCGAGTTCTATCGAAGGATATAGACCCTTCCAAACGTTATTAAAGCTTCGATTTTCTTGAGGAGCGGCAGTTGATGTAAAATATGGCTTGTGATAGAATTGATGTCAGAAAAGATGGCGCCCTCCTGTTCTTCGCGTGGGGTCCTCGCCATGGCTATGAGATAGCATAGATTCAGGAGAAGGTTTGTCTGAGCCCCTCATGGCTTCGTCAATCTCCAGAGGCAAGTTAGGTGATATTGACCAGTAATTATCATACAAATGAAATGAATGTACAGCGAGTGTGTGATGTGTGTGGTGCGGTTTGAGTGTTGACTTATCCCTCAAACGACTCGCCCACCTCCTCCAAGATATCAACAATCTTCCACCTCAACCGATGCTCCCCCTCAATCGCGATCCAGCACGTGAACACAATGGCCTCCTCAAGCAAATCCCCTGAGTGCGTCCCGTCGAGATTCAGAATCCTATCCTCCTTCGACTTCTTGGCCAGCACCTTGTCGCTAACCTTGTTCATGTTC
This sequence comes from Scedosporium dehoogii, assembly GCA_002812735.1. NCBI lineage: Eukaryota > Fungi > Ascomycota > Sordariomycetes > Microascales > Microascaceae > Scedosporium > Scedosporium dehoogii. Next base: position 169,529 of record PGIR01000042.1, on the reverse strand, counting down.
TCGGTCAAAATATCCTCCTTCTTCGTCGCCCTTTCGACTCCTTCATTCGCGCCACTGTTGGCCGAAGGGAAGATTTTAAGCGTGCCGAGAAGTGTCCTGCGCTTGTTTGGGGGAGCCCCGACTTCCTCCGATGGCTTGAAGGATGCCCATCGATCTTTCTCAAAGGTCGCGATCACGACGTTTTCTGAGTTGACCAGCTGTGCAATAAGAGTTAAGAGTCAGCTCACCCTCAAAGAAAAGCCACCAACAAAACATACCTTGAAATCATGAGATATCCCCTTCATCTTCTTCACGCCGTTAGGTAGGAAGGTCCTCGTCCCCTTCCACACATACTCATTTCCATTAATCTCCCATTTCAATGCCCTCCCCAACCCCTTAGGTCGAAACATCCTCACAGGCATGATAAGGCCCGTCACCTGCTCTTCCTCCTCCAACGGCTTCTTCGGCGGCGAAGGTCCCATGCAGAACCACTTCCTCCACTTTTGCTTCCTCTCATACCCCTTCTTAGCCTTTCTCCGCTCCTTGTTCTTCAGCTCCTGCTCCATCCCATCGCCGAGGTGAATCCTGAACGAGTTCCAGAATCCCGTGCGCCGCGCCTTGCCTATCCGCGTGCTCTCGGGGCAGTACTTGGGGTTGTCGCCGCGCCAGAAGACGGGTCTCCATTGGCTGGAGTGTTTTTGCGGGACGGGGTTGAAGATCCAGTAGCGTGCCGGGCCCGTCGTTTCGGAGAAGATGTGCTTGCGGCCAAAGGCTGCGCGGCGGTAGGTGTTGAAGATTTTGGCTGGGGCGGGGGAAGATGATGAATCTGTGGTCTGCTCTGAGACTAGGTGGTGCTCAGATGCCAAGTCGTGGAAGGGACCCATCGGAATGTCTGTCCCTTCGTAAGTGTGGGATGTTGCCATCTTGAGAACGGAAGAGGAGGGTGTGTCGGGTACGGGTCGTCTGATCTTAATCGAAAACAAGGGATGGATGCAGGGAAATCTCACGAGGGACACATCTTGGCAAACCTGCCATGAAATATATATTCTTGAGAAATGGCCAACATATGAACTCGACGATGCTCATCATCTCGCGCAATGGAACCAGAGTGAGAATGAACCGCCGCGACCAGCGCTTCATTTCCCTTTTCGTCCTCAAACCGAGATGCAGATCATCCACCTCCAGGACCGCCCCGTTGTCAGCCCCTCTGGGCGACCGGGATAAAGTTGCGTCGCATAGAAGGGAAAGAGGAATAAGCGCTAGTCTCGATTAGGCTTCATGCTACGAGCCCGAGAAAAACAAGCATAAATTGAGGCACCAAAATGACAAGACTTGGAATTAGGATGGGGCGGTCCACCAATTAGCTTCCCGGTGATGATACTGAGAGGGGTTTCCTTGATTGGCGTCGATCCCACACGTGCGGTGGCGGTGGCAGTGACAGGCTCGAAGCCATTTTGTTGGCTATGATCCTTCCATGTCACACGATTTCCTAAGGTAGCGTGTCTGGCGTGGCGTGGCGCACCATCGACTTCAATCCTGGCGAGGCGGGCGGCATGACTGGCATCCAGACTTGCCCTTGTGCGAGACCCAGTAGGGAGATTGAACTATCCTTTGGGAGCTTCCCACAGGGCGCATTCCATTTTTTTTTTTTTTTTTCGCAGGTGAGTATTACTTTGTAGTTGTTGGTAAGGACGGACGAGAAGTATATGAAGGGGACTGGATCTTCATCACGCTGAAAACATCCTGTCTATTTTCCAAAATCATATCGCACTCGACTTCCGGAGAGATTATGAACTGTAAGAGAAAAAAAAAAATATTAATAGAGGTACTATAAGGGGTCATCCCTCCGAGAGCGCTCCACGAATAATTGGGCGCAGCATCTTCGGAGTCAGACTCGGCGTCGCCGCAGCAAACGACTCGGATCGATCCCTCAGCAACTTCCGTATCCAGCACCGTTGCTCCTCGTTCGCAAACTCAACAGCGACCCTCACAGAATATCCAATGCGATACGGCCCCATGAACCCTTTCGACGTAAACTCGACCGACTTGAGGATCTGGGCAAGGAGATCTTCGTTCGTCTCCTCGAACGCGAGACCAGCCCACACCTCGAGTATGTCCTGAATGACGAGCATGCTGGCCCAGTATCCCATGAAGAGAGTTCCGATCCAGGCATTCGCGTAGATGAGCATTGTCGAATAAGGTGAGCTGTTGTCCTGACTTGGGATTTCTTCCGGCTCGGGGAGGTAGCGCAGGAATGTATCATTCCAGTCGATAAATCGGTCCCGCAGCTCAAGGGTTTGGCGTGTGGCTATTTGTATCTCCTCCTCATCGACGCCAGCGCCAGAGATGCCCCTCTTACGAAGGAGCCGAGCTTGGCGGACGACGCTTGGACAGAGTGCTAGACAATACCAAAATTCGTCGATGAGAGCAGCATAAGGTTCAGGTCCGCGGTTGTACCATGTGTCTCTCCATTCTTTCCTGGCGAGAAAGCAATCCTCGGCCGTAAAGAGAGAGTACATGATCTAAATTAAAATTAAAATTGGGGTAAAGGTTAGCGTATCGCGAAATAGACTATAGAAAGGAAGGTGGTGGTTAGGGCTGACGTACACTTAGACCACGAAATATCGAGATCATGGACAGGTCCCAATCATTGTCGTGCGCTTGGGGACCGCGGAGTTGCATTAATCGACCTACGCCTTTGGCGTGATTCATCCAGTTGCTTGGACTTGTAGTACCGGCAAAGGACTAAATAAAAAGCTTATGAGATTTTGCTCCTCAAAATATCTGAGTGAAGAGGGTCGAGGAGACGAACCTCGTATACACAGAGTAGGATGGCCGAGCACAACGTCTCGCTTGTCCTCCACTCCGTCGGATGGTTCAACGCATGCTGCAATGCAGGCAATGCTTGAAGATAGGAGGTCCGAGCCTGAGCAACCAAATCTTCGTTACTGGCCTGCCTGCCTTTAACATGCAGAACCAAAGCACATGCGGCGCTGTCGAGGGTGGCCCTGGCGCCAAGCCTATCTGGAAGACCCTCAAGCCACGGCCAGAAATGCATAAACTCGTCATCGCGTCTCATGTCCCAGATACCCTGGGCAAGCGGTACAAGTACCTGCATCCGACCGGGGTTAAGCTCGAAACGGAGAACATCCGAGGGACGTGTTACGTCGGAGGAGGACGACTGGGAAGGGGATTGAGATGTCGGGCTGTTGGCAGATGCGGAGGATGCAGCTGGGCTGGCGGTGGTGCTGGTGGCTGGAGTGTGTCGCCCTTTGCCAGAACGTTTCGCCGGCCTCTCGGTTACGAATTTGTATGGGCGGTTGTATCCGGGACAATCGGCGCCGTATTTGATGCATTTCTGGCAAGCTGGTCGGCCTTCGTCGCATCGGACACGACGCTTGATGCAGAGGCTGCAGCCAGTGCTACGAGGAACACCAACCATGACCGAGTGGTTATTGTCCAAATATTTTCAGCGAGGTGGCTAGTGAAGTGATGAACTTTTTTCTAAACGAAATTACAGACCAGATGAATATTATTCAAATTGACGGACTTGGTTCCGATGGCTGATTTCAGAGTGTTCTGCGGCGGTCAGCACCGAATCTCACCCGATGCATTCGAGAGCGACTGTGGCTTGGAGAGGCTGTGTAGCGATTAGTCAGAGGTTGATGCCCAAAAGCTCAAGTTGCCATCTTAATGCGGAAATCTGGGCGCTCATCTTCCTAGCTCTAAGCTAGGCTAGGTCTAGGAAATGCGTCAGAAGATCGAGTCCCCTATTCAGCGTGACTGGGCGGTTCGATACTGCATAATGGTGTTGAAGAAGACGGCATTTACAAGTCAGCGAGGGGATGGCCGTATGGTATCTGATACATTCATGACTCTGAAGCACTGGAAACATTCGCTGGGCGGCGGTGAGATAACCCTAACCCTATTGCCTTGGGATGTCAGATGCGGTGATCGGACGAAGTGGTGTAAAGACGACCTGGCATTCAGTCTCGACGTGCGGCATACCATGCCTTCGTGTTCCTCATACACCATCTTCACAGCGACATATTTTACAGTTTTAAATCAATATTTCCATTTGCACGTCCTAAACGAGCCTATCATGTCGGGGACGGCCAAGACAAACTGATGCATGCATGAAGGATTGTGCTCCGCCTCAGGCGTTCGTCTCAGCTTATCATGGAGGCCGTTCTTCTTCCCCCGCTGTATTTACGTGTAGAGACAGCACATCGTCAGGCTTGTCCCCGTACAAGCATCGACTTACCGCCGCAACACACAAGGAGTGTAATAACTTGTATTCGGAAACTCCGTCTAGGATTGAGTCGCCATGGCTGAAGTTCTAGGGGTCGTTGCAAGCGGTGTCGCTATCGCCCAACTTGCAAGTTTCGCTGGAGGAGCTGTTACAAAGCTGAAGCAGCTCTGGAATGAAGTGAGTGAGGTCCCCGAGAACATCGACCATCTCATGCGACAGCTCGACTGCCTCGATCCAGCCCTTTGGGCGTTTGAAGATACACTTGGCCGGAACGACTTGCCGTCTGAAATTTGGAATGACACGGCAGCGAGGCGCAGCGCGGAGTTCTGTCGCAGGGCGCTAGAGAAGTTGGAAGAGGTAGTGGTCGATCTGTCCACCCAGATCAGTTCATCTCGGCGTTTACATAGAAAACACGCCTGCGCGAAGGCGGTTCTGAAGAAGGATCAGTTGAGGAAACTCGAGAAGCACCTGGAAAATGCTGTCGGAATGCTACAACTTGCTCAGCAAGGTTATATTATGTGAGTGAGCCCTTTTGATCGGGAGTTGGTGGTTGATTCCTGACAGCCCTCAGAGCCCTTGTGAAGGCGCAGGCCGATGTAATAGCGAGCAGAGTCACGACCCAACTTTTGAGCACTCGGTGCCTTTCAGCCCCGGCCGATTCTAGAACCAGGAGCGAAGAACGTCGACTCGAAGAGACCAAAGACCAAATAGTATCTACATCTCAAAGGAAAGAAGCTCTATGTACACGCCGTTCACAGCGAGCCAAGTCTAGTCTGTGTTGGAAAGGCTCACCGGCAACTGGGTCGTTAGGTTTTGAGAGGAACCCTCAGGCTTTACTGGCCGGTTTTCGGCCGCCATGGTGGCTTGCAGGTATTTTGTACGCCTTGGAGCTCCGTGCTAGCATATCTTACGGAGGGTGGAAGGTCTCGCTGCGCGGTTACTCGATACGGCCTTCTGATTCTCCCGTCTTCCTGGCCGCTGGCGATGGGGATGTGAAACTCCTCCAAGCGATGTTCCAGGCAGGGGAGGCGTCACCATATGACTATGACGAGAGTGGGACTTCACTTCTACTGGTAAGTCACTTTCCTTGTGCGTTGACGTTATCAGATATATATATATATATATGTATGTATACTCACGGGTATCGAAGAGTTTAGCGGTCTGCAAATTCAGGCACCACTGCCGTTCTGAGGATGTTCATCGGACTAAATATCGAGATAGATAGAAATGAAACCGATGACGAAGGCTGGTAAGAGAATAGGAGCGATGTGTGTCCCCTCTCTTATTTTGCGGGAACGTGTCTGGTCTAACATCAGTGACGTCCATTAGTACAATTGCCGATGTCATCGGTCATTGGGCGTTAGGTGGCACTAAAGACGAGGAGCTGGAATGTATCGATCTTCTAGTCACTCACGATCTTATGCCGGAGAAGGATGCAATGAATTCCCGAAGTGATTGCTGGTGCCCTCGTTTTATCAGATCCCCGGAGGCATTTCGTTGCCTGCAGCCGTTTCTTTGCCCATCGCATCGTCACAAGTCACTCCTTTCACGACTGAGGAGATCGGCAAATTACGGAATCCCCAACCCTGAGGCGATACAGTTCATACTAAACCCGGACTGGGGTCTCGATCCCGAGAAAGTGTGCAATATAGAGACAAACCGGTTCTCGTTGATACATATCGTTTCAAAAAAGCTCCTGGTCATCAACCTCCTACCTAAATTCGTCCGAGACGAAAATACTATCCCCGAATGGCTCACTTTCACTCGGGAAGTCATTCGGAACACCCATGATTTGCACATCCTCGAATGGATTCCCCGTGGCTGCCGCGGTATTTACGCCACTCCATTAGCCCGTCTGGTCTGCTGGTCGGTGGGCCACTACTTTGTTAGGTTAGCTGGGCATGAGCGTTGGCTTCGCTCATGTTTCCGAATGTGGTTGGAGACCATCAAAGAAGCTGGCGTTGATTTGATACAATATGGGCGCCGAGAGAATGAGATGCTTCGTGAGGCCAAGTCCCGTGTGCGCTGGCCTCGCAGAAAATTGTTGCGTTGGTCACAGAGCTCCTGGAAGTGGGATTCAGTGCAAGTCATCGGATTCAAGTATGGCCCTGAAGTGGAAGATTGGGATATCTGGTGGGACAAACCGACAGACGCATTCGCTGGCGAGTTCTGGGAGTTGATTGAGGATCCACCTCTTCACGTTCCTGGAGAATGGTATGAATCGGATAGCAGCATAGACGAGAGATTCGATTAGAGCCTATCGATGCGGAGCGACAAAGAGTCAAAGTCACCCCTTTTATCACACAGGTCCTCTGTCGTCCCTCATTCCTCGGAGACCAACTCAATCCTGTCGGTTCCCCCAATAGATGACATGTTCAGCATTCCATAACCCACTCCCATCTACCTAACCGCGGACAATATTTGTCCGGAACACACATTTGTCGCCATTCTGGAGTGATTCGACGATCTGCAAGGTCGTTGACCCGGCCTTGTTAATAGTGCCTCGCCATGTAACCTTGACGCTCTGGCCTGCCTTCACAGTCAACGGCCCCTTCGCTTCATTAGTAGTGGGCGGCCCCTTCACTGAAAGGTCATATGACGTTAAGTTGTCGCCTCTGTCTTGCGGCGCGAGATCCCCCGTCGCGACCGTTTACGCTGATTCTTCTGCGACACTGATGGTTCCATCGACACTCAGAGTACTTGGTTTGCTCGGGTCGTACTTATCAGCCACAGTCCACTCTGTAGTCGGGCCTGAGAACAGTGCCGCATCGTCCGCGCCGACCTCAAGGGTGACCGTCGAGCGTGTGAGCGTCACATCGGCACCGGTGTTGTTCGTACCCGTGATGGGCACTTGTGGAGAGCTGGCATCTGCCGTGACGCTGGCTGGCGCCGAATACGTGAGTGACGGCGGTGGCTGTGGCGGGAGCCCGTCGATGAACGGATATGCGGTGTTCTTCAGAAACTTCTCGACCAGCGTGTCTTCTGGAACTGATGGTTTAGTGAAGTGCAAGAATGTGAGAATAGCCAAGACGACGATTCCGACGACAGCAAGCACCGCGCCTAAGACCGGTAATGCGACCATCATGGCACAGTCGGCAGCCAGGCCGCCGCTTGCGACGAGCGTGTCTCCGATTAGGAGGGACGCGTCGACGAGGACCGTCAGACCCTGGATAGCAATCTGCAGCACATTGAGCGCCTTTCCCACATTCGTATAATTATCCCAGTTGTTCTTCAGTTCAAGCGACATGGAAACGGTAAAGCAAATCCCGAGGGTGACGTTGATACCCTTGATCACGCTTTCGCGAGTGGTAAACTGCTCCCACAGCGCTCGCCCAGACGGCGGTATATCCTCCGGAGGCTCTCGGGGTGGTTCATCCGGTCTCTCGTCGGGAACAATATCGTCCACGCCATGGTCGATGATTTCGGCTCTGTGAAAAGGCTGCTCCTCAGCGTTGATACTATTCGTGAAAGTGTCGCGGAGACTAAAGTTGTGCTCTGACACATCCTCATTGATCGAGTTGAGTTCCTCACAACCTTCCGGGGAGCTCATCTTTTCCTCGAGCTTCTCGTCTAACACCTCTGCCACGCTCACCTCTTTGTCTGAGAGGTCCTCCGGTTCTCCCGGCTTCCAGTCCTTTATGGCCTGATATAGCCCGATGGATTGGCTCACAATGTCAGCCGCCGTGGATAGAGTGAAGATAATTGCAGTTGCACGTTGAGGCCCGGAGAGTTGGTCCCACTTGGTGAAGGTGCTATAGGCTAGAAAGATGTATCCGGCAACCTGTCTGACGTTTAGTTGACAAAAGCGACGAGACTTATCGAAGAAGCCTTACCGAAGCAAGCATCGTTAAGCCTTTCGTGTGACGGAATCCTCCTTTTGCATCGGGAACCCTGTTGATAGCCCTTTTGGCACTCGCGATGCAGCTTTTGAACCCATTGAATTTTTCCAAAGCAGTAAATCCTTGGCGGATATAGTCCATGGACGCGACAACGCCCAATACTAGTTTATCAAGCCTGGCAGCATACTCCGTGGCGGCTGTTGCGGCATCCTTGCTCACGTCGAGATCCTCGGCCGCAGCAAGATCATCCAAGTCTTTCAAGAGCTCCCCTCTGAGCGTGCTAGACAACTTCGGGTCGTTAGAGAGAACTAGTTGAATCAATTCTTTCATCGCATCGGTGATCCACACCCTCTGCTTCTCTGCGGCTTCTGGGTCAAGTGGTAAAAACGGGTTTGATGTGTCATTCGCGGCGGCATGGCCGGCAATCTGCTTGAAGAGATCATCGGAATACGTTCCCTCGGGGTCGAGAGCGTGTAGGACGTTGCAGTGCCTGTTGAGAGTACATTCGCCCTGACGAAGTTGTTAGCCATAAGCGAACAAACCAGGGCTCTCCGAATGTAGATTTACTTACCGATGTAACGGGATTGTCTAAATAGGAATCTCTCACGTGGCTGCTCTTGGTCAAGTCCATGAACATCGCTTTGGCCCACTTGGCACCGCCGCCCTCGTCCTCAATGTAGTCTTGCAGTGAGTAGACTTTACGGGCGGCGGACATGGCTGCAAGGCCATTCACCTTGTTGTACTGTGGAGATTTGGTGAGGCATTTGTCGCCCTTGATGGTGGAGATCTTCGTTAGTTGTGAAAACCGAGTTTCTTTTTTAGTTCGACAACAGCTTACCGAACCGTTCCATCAATACCAAATTTTGTCCTTGTCTGCGTCTGTCAAGGGGTATCTCCAGTTTGCCTTAGCTGACTTGGTCTGAGCAACTAAGAAACTGACATACGCAGGAGCGTATGTACCACGGATCCAGCCCTTGAGATCTTTCTGAAGATTAGCTCCAAGCTCGATCGGAAGATCCCGTGGGGGGTGCAATCTGGAGGAACGTAGTTCTATCGTCCGCATTCATGTGGAAGAGCATCATGTTACGGAGAAGATTCTGGTTGGTGTTGTGCATCTCCGTGGAGTCGTATTTCAAACCTGCTAGGAAACCGGTCGACAAAGCCACATCACCTGCTAGAAGCTCGGTGACTGGCGCTGGAGAATCTGCCGCCTTCGCGGCAATGCCGGGAGGGGAAGGCCGGGCGGCCCCGAGTGATCTCGAAATGTGCAGGCGAGTGTTGACGGCGGCAAGGCTCGGAGCCCATGAGAGGGAATCCGTGTCTTGGACATAGTGTCTGCCCTGTCGTTAGTGGCTTGTCCTTCCTCGGTTTTCCTAAAAGCTCAGCTTGGCGGCATTACGTCTTACCTCGCACCGTCACCGCCGCGGTTGTGAAAGTCGTATTCAAGAGCGGCACCCTTTGCCGAGTCGAAGTTGTAGGCCAGTTGAAGTCCCAGCGTGCGGAACAGAATTGGCAGAGTAATGTCGCTTCCTAGACTTTTCATGAAGGACACGTTGAAGTTGCTAGACAGCTCATTGCTTCCATCAGGCTTGTCGGCTAAATGATAAAGCACAGCAGCTCTGTCGAGAAAGATGGTACCCATCTGCGTGCCATCGCTGGTGATCTCCACTCTGGAGCTATACAGAGTAGACAGCTAGTCTAGATTAGAGAGGTGTTTAGCATTGATCTCCGCGCAGAGTTGGTCCAGGATAGGCATGTTTAGAATGGGAACCGGGAGGCCTTGATGACCACCTGAATGGTACGTTGCAAAGGCGACTTGGCCTAATGTTACCGGCCTGTTGGGCCTTGTCCGATCTTCTTTGGCTGGCCACAGATCTTGATCGAGAGTCAAGTCCCAGTAATCCTCGCTATCCACAGAGTCTGCATCAGCTTGCTGTGGCGCGGTTGCTGCGAGGACTAGTCCGGGTATTTGAACAGGGGGTGCCGAGCTCACGCTCGCCTTCTCGATTCTTTCGCATGGGATGGGTGTCGGTATGGGCTTCACAGATTTCAAAGTGGCATTCAATTTGGCATGATTTAATGTTGTCGAAGGTGCTTTCACATCGACGTTCGGCTTGGCAACCTGGAAGTTGACAAGTTCCGATCTTTTTCGCTCTTCGCCACCTCCTTCGCGTTCGGGTTGTCGGACAGCAAGATGACGCCGTTCCCGGCGAGTCCATAATTCAGGACATCGACAAAGCCATGTTCATACCCATACTCCGGCACTTGGCACGTCCATCGCATAGTTCGGTCATTCTTGTCGATTATGGCGCGATGCTGAGCCTCGCCGTTGAGCGAGACCGTGCCCTCGTGCGCAACTCTTGATTTAATACATCCGAAATCGTGCCCGCACCGAACTTGGCAAAGAGAGGCTTGAGCTCGTTGATATGGTAGAGAAGTTCGGTTCGCTTATGCTTGGGGAAAGTCAACAGCATCTTAGCGATGGACTTCATCGTGATCTCTGGGTAGTTGACGGCCACTAGGTAGCCATCTGCATGGTAGCTTCGGTGACCCTCCCGCAAATGGACACCGTAAACGTGGCCGCCTTCCACTAGCTCCCTGTTGATGGTCTTGATCTCAATCTGGTCGTAGCTGCTGCCATCTGGACAGCGTCGATACAGAATGTGACCAGGCCCCAGTCTCCCGACGTCAAGCCAGGGATTGTCTAGCTTTGCGGCATTTGGATCCACGGGCTTGAGCCCAGATGTAGTGTAGAAGACGTGACCTGCCGTAAAGAACGGCTTGTCCCCGTTAATACCACATAGAAGAGTGGCCTGGAGAGGCACGACGACATCCTCGTCTGATGCGACACCACAGTTTCTTGGACTAACGCCTGTGATAATGCGAGTGCCTTCGGTGATGCGCTCAATGGCAATGGAGCCACTATCAGTCGCAACCTGCGTCCCCGCGACAAAGCAGCTCGGCGGGGGGTCACCGCCAGTCGAATAGTATCTGACGTCCGTTACGTTGGGAGCATCGGAATTCCTCAACGTCACTACATACGTCTTGTGACTCTCAGCTACAGCAGGCTTCCTGTCAGAGAAGATCGCTAACTCTTCACCAATGGGCCTTTCGTCTATGGAACCTAGGGCAGGATGTCATTGAGTACCTAGGAGAAACATGAAAGCGTATGTCCACCTGCGTAACGTGATGATTTGAATCAGAGTTTTCCAGCGTCAAGTTAACCGTGGCCTTGATGAAGGGGCAGGAAGACTAGAGAGACCGCATTTCTAACCCTCACTTAGACGGATTATGTATGAGTTTTGGCCAGTGGCGGGCTGTCGATTTCTCAGCAGGGACGTACCTGATCAAGACGGACGGCTGCGTGAGGTGCAGTTATCCAGTCAGAAATAGGAGCTGAAACGATTCCATGCCCATGATGCCGCGATGACATTTTAAAAGAACAATTGGAACCTCGGTGCTACCCAGCCCGTATCAGCTCCGGATCAGACGGGCGCAGTATTTGGCTATTTTGGTGAAACTACAAACATGATCCAGCGAGAGAATGGCTAACGTTTTAAGGACATAGAATAACAAACTAATATATCACGCCGCAGTCTCAATACCATACATAATAACAGGCTGCCTAATCCTACATAAACGAAGTTCGTCTAGTCTGAACTAGACAATGGTCTTGAGCCTATGGTCTGAAAGTATTCCCAAAGACCACGAGTTTTTATCTTCAAATTTTTATTACAAGCTACTTCAAGATATCTGAGGGCACATCATCCCAGAGGGCGGATCCCTCCCCGTCCAAATTGGATCCAATCTCAACACCCTTGAGTTTGACAACACACAGATCGCCCGCAAAAGCCCGTTCCCTTCCATATATGGCCACTGGGAAGTTTTTATTCTCGGACAGCGACTCGAGGTCGAACGAGTAAAAGAGAACGTATAATCCATCGCAGCTGTCGAGCGGCTGCTTTTCCAATCTGAAAGTCTCCATGTCTCTCCATTGCCATGCTTGCGGGGTCTTCCAAAAGCCTCGGAAATCGGGTGTATGGCCCCAAAAACAATCTGGCCCATCCTCTACTCCATCGGTTGTTGTAGTGAGAGAGAGAAGGTGCGCTTCGGATCCATCGGCTGGAAATCTGATGCAGTGATGGTTACCAGCGAAGTAGGCGGTCGTTGCGGTGGCGCTTGGGCAAAGAAGGATCGGACGTGGTTCCACATATCGATGTTCCTCGTCATTTGAGATTGTCTAATAACACTGCAATTCCGTTAGCAAGTCAGTGGAAGGAGAAGAGGTGAAACAAAGACACTTACGCCGTAATCAGGAGTGGTCTTGGATGTATGTTTGCCGCATGTTGCGGTGGGATGGAGATGGTACAAGAGACGACTTTGCGAAAAGGACGGCGTGATTTGCCCCTCTCGGACCATGGGGCGTCGATCGATGAACCGTGAGACAGCAGTGTGTCATTGGTCGCGCAGTATTATCCAGCGGATAAGTTAGGTGTAGCACAAAACCGAGTGCTCGGGGTGGCTGCTCTTCGTATCGATGGTTATTGGCCTTTTCTGTTCCTTCCAAAGCTCCGATAAGAAGCATCTCCGGGTCGTGTATGTACATGACGATCGGCAGTCCATTCACCAATATACAGGCCGAACACCAACCCAAATCTGACATTGTCGCCTGAAAAGTGATGCCAGAGATCGAAAGAAAAGGAAGAAGGGGGAGAAAAAAGACAAACGTGAAATGAAAATCCACAAAAAAGGAACGGAAACAAGACAAAAGAAAAACCGAAAAAAAAAAAGACCGCAAGTGCCTGTACAATCGCCCACCATCCTCACGCCGTGTTAATCAGGTCCCTCAGGCTTTATGCCCTGCAGTTCGGACGAGCCCACTGTGATCTTTTACCCCAGGGTTGGCCGGCGGTCTCGTTCCATCGCTTGCGTATTTCTCCCGGTTCGGTGGTAATTATAAAGCTGCCCGGAAATCGATCGTTCGCACGGGTGTTCAGGATTCGCGCATCCATGAAGGCCTTCCACTGCTTCTCAAACGGACTGCTGCAGCTGCCCAGCCAGATGTATGTCTGGAGCCTGAGCGACCAATCTCGCACTCCATCGCTCGGGTGGACAGTGATCTCATAATCGCAAAAGCAGCAGGGGCATGACCGAATGTAATTTTGGGGACCGTGTAAATTGTGGAAAGTTGGCCGACCCTTGGCCCTTCGTGCACTGGGGAGCGCATCATACGATCCGAAGAGGTCAAGTAGATCCATATCTGGCAAGTGCCTGGGGTTCTTCCCCGTAATATCGGTGTGTGGACAGATGTGGAGCTGTGACTGGGAAAGAACGGATTGGAGCTTCGTTTTGGCGACTGGTGGACCCTGAACGTTGTAGATTGCACTAAAGTACAGATGATTGTCCAGGATCTTCACTCGGAACTGGCGCCGAAACCCCCATTCGCGCGTCTCGTTCATGGTGTCATCGTAAATATCGTGACTGAAGATCGAAGGGGGGAGAGTTAAGTTTTCTATTTCCTCGGCGGTAGCCTTAGCCCCTTCTCGGCGGATGAAACATTCGCCGACTGGTGACATGTCCGAAACTGGATCCCTCCATCCAAGGGAAACTGTTCGCGTTTGGTCTTTTTCGAGGACGCGGGGGGACAAGCCATAGGCGTCGCCGCACAAGTGCCGGTTCATGATGAGGTGTGCTAGCGGATACGACAGGCAGAAGTCATTTGGGAAAAGGCTGCGGTGCCAAGCACCGTCTCCTTTCGCCTCTCCTCCTTTCCACTGATACAAGTGTCGAATTCGAGTCTCGAATGAAGCTCCGTCGCCGATATAATCCGTCAAAGACGCCGAAAACTGTGGTATTCCCCGCGTGCTTTGAGCGACGCTATCGACGAAATCATGCTCTAATTGACAACGGCCATGATCTTGATCCTTCCAGTCGGCGTCGAGGGATGGGTCAAATCGTCCGAGTTTTCGACACAGGTGGCAGAAAAAGCGCCCAGGAGCCTCCCTCTCGAAGAGGGTCTTAATCTCGGCTGTTTCCTCCTCTGATAGTTTTGGCAGTTCGCCGCTAGGGTAGAGCATGCCAAGGAACCTCTTGCAAGTGAGGGCAAAAGCCACACGCGAAGGGGTTGGCAAGAAGGCTCGGACCATAAAAACTAGCTCCGGCGGCAACTTGTACGGGCCATGACTCGGCTCCTCGCCATCGCCGGCTCCTGTCGACTGGGAGTGCGTCTCATCAGGTTCCATCGTTTCTTGGCTAGATCTGTTGATTGGATGGTGATGATTTTGTTATGCTGGGACAGCTTTTGGGACAGTGGTTGTGATGTGGAAAAAGAGGGTGTGGAAAGTGGACAGAGAGGTTTTTGTAGAGGGAAGAAAAGGACTTGATGGAGAAGAGACTTTGGAAAGTGGAAGGAGATGTTTTTGGAGAGGGAAGAAGAGGTTTTAGGATGAGAGATGACTCTTTTATCGGGTGGACGATCAATCTTTGAATCCAGTGGAGGTGGGCGTCGACTGGAGGAAAAGATTATTGGAATATAGTGGAGGAAGAACGTCACGGCATTATGTCTAAAGGCCGGGGATGGCACTACTGATGGAACAAGACAAGAATAGGACGCGATATCTCAATCCCAAGCGCGTATTGTTGAAAATCACAAGCTAGGCTGGCATTTGCACGGGATTTTCGGCGCGGCCCCACCCCGGACTTGATCGCGCAAGCACTAAGACGAGATTTTGGTGTTTCCGCTGAAGTAGGCGCGTGAAGTCCGCGTGTGGTTCTCAAGTCTTGTTGGGTAACGGATAGGCTGGGTGATTCTAAGATTACCGCAGTAGAACTGGCCATGCTCCACGACATGAATAACGGATTAGCTAGACGTCGTGGTTTTTCATACGATGAACTAAACGGAAGTCTATCGTCGCCATCTCCACAACACTATGTGGTAGTATTACAGTCCCGGTCCGGCCGCTGAAAGGCAATGCCATCCAAGAGGGATGCCGTCCATATGCGGATTATGTTAACACTAACTCGGCGGTAGGCGCCGAGATGGTGCTGGAGCACCGGGAACCTCAACGAAGATACTTAGCTCAGGAGCCTAAAACACAGTGGAGTGAATGTATAATATAGCTTATTCTGCGCTAGTTGGTAATAGATTTTCATTCAATGGGTTTCTATTTCCAGCCAGGAAACTATAGGTATATTGGCCCACCACACGCAACTAGCCCACCTTCGTCTTATCATGATAGAGAGATATGGAGCATACACAAGATCCTCCCGACGAACTCCCCAATCACGAACAGCCAACTTTCCCAGTCATGGCAACAACCTCCCAAATATGGCCGTCCAGATCCGTCCAACTCCTTGAATACATCCCCATACCCTCCCCATGTCCTTCCAAAACAAAGGGATCCTTCTCCCCACCAGCTCCTACCGCCTTCTCCAACGCGACATCCACTTCCTCCTTTGTCTTCGCCGCATATGAATACAACGCTTGGGAGGCTTTCTTGGGGTCCGCCACGTCCGAGTTCGGCCGGATAAACTCTTTGAAGCGCGGAACGCTGTGGATCATGAGGGCCACTTTGTCGTTGGGAGCGGGTAGGGTGAAACTGCTGGATTTTTCGTCGGACCAGGCCGGCAAATTCACGAAGCCAATGGCTTTGTAAAAGGTTGTCGCCGCGGCGAGGTCGTTGGTGTAGATGTTGAGGAAGAAGGTGGGAGAGTCTGCGAAGGACATCTTGAATATGGTAGGTTCTTCAAGTTGGTCTTGTTTCAAGGGAGAATTTTCCAATTAACTTATTGCGGGATGCCGTTAGAGAGTTGAAGTGTTTGCGAGACGCTCAACCGTGGTGGGCGACTGCTCTATTTATCATTGCGTTCGTCATGCTTCTTGTCTTGTCATTTTCCATGTTCATAAAAGTTAAACATGAGACGCCTGTGAATCCTATTAGTGATATCCCTATGATTTTTTCACACTGACGAACATTTTTCGTCTTTTCACCTCACAATTCAACGACCAAAAACGCCACGGCAGGGAGACATTGTCTTGGCAATCTACTTTCAATGCTAAGTTCAGTAATCAGGCCGACTCAAGGATGGTGATATAGTCCGAGGCCGATTAGGACCAGTCGCCACTCGCCAATCAAATTCAATTGCCAGGCCTCCCCGTTCACCGAAATATCAGGGGTCGATTCGGAGTATTATCATAAAAGAGTCCGGAGCAATCACGGACGCCAGGGACGTCAAGCTGCTCATGGCAGGGCCTGCATATTCATTTGCAGAGCTCTAGCGGCGACTGGCCGTGTTCAATGAGAGATTATCCCGAAAGACTGGAATCGGATGCCTGTTACGTTGATGCGATTGTATTGTGAAGTGTCGTTTCTGCTACGCTATGGGTTTAGTCAGGATGGAGAAGTTGAAATGATCCCGTCCATTGCCATATTGTTCATTTCCTCGCAGTCCCTGTTCTAGGTAGCCTCAGCCTCCGGATCGTTCAATGGTTTCTGCGCCGCCATGAAAGTCCTGCAATTGAGAGTCACATCTATCAGTGTTTGTTCGCACAATGTTGCCATTCGGAGATAATGGAGAGATTCCTTACAGCTCAACGTAGGAGTGGATCTTAGGGTCAGTTAGTTCCTTTCGGACGTTCATGATATACAACTGAGCATCCTCGTATCCCCACTATTTTCAGTTAGCATCGCAAGAAGGGAATAAACGGCAGCCCCTCAGTCGAGTGAGCGAAGGCACAGGAGTGTTAACTCACCCCCAAGAGCTCCGTCAGGCCACGAATAGAGAAGCCCTCAAGGCCCTGCAGGAGAAACTGGCGATTCCAGGCACCCCAACTCTTGAGGACAGGATCCTTGGGCCACGTGCCGATGGGGATTTTCATCCGGCGCTCCTGGATGTTGGCGTAGCCAGCATCTTTGAACACATCTGGCATCGTCTCGCAGATGGCAAACGTCTTGCCCGTCATCTCGCCAATATTCTTGAAAACCTCGACCCACTGGACCAAAGCGGCGTCTGGCTTGATGGTGCCATCCTCTGATCGAGCGATGCTGGAGTACTCGCCATGCTCGACCCATCCACCGGGTTTTAAATGTCTTCTTTAGCGTTGGAACTGAGGCGGATTCGGTCACTTAAGGAGGCTGGGTTGGATACCAGAGAAAAGAGAGAAGGAAGGAAGAGAAGAAAAAAATTAGTGTCTCCCTTGTCAAGGATAGGGATAAACAAACCTCAAGACCTTCTTATGAAACTCAACCCAATCGGGTATACACCCTACCAACGATCGAATATGGATATAATTAAAGTAGTTTTCGGGATACGTGAAATCCTTGGTAATGTCGTCGACCTCGAATTTACAATTAGGTGGTACAAAGGGAGGTTGGATAGGAGACAGGTCCACACCAATCACCTCGGCCGATGGATGCTCGTCGGCGAACTCGCTATGGACAAGTTACGGGTTAGCAGCCCGCCGGAATGACGACTAGAAGCTGTAGTTGAAGCAAAGGGCCTACATTGCCCAGGCTCCCGTGCCACAACCAAGATCGAGAACGCGCTGATATACTGTTACCAAGAGCCTCTCAAACTATCAAAATTGATAGAACGAGAATCCTTTTTCAATTATTTTCTCACCTGGATGTCATCAGCCACCGGAGCTAAGGCCAGTTTATTGTCGAGGACGATCTTATACATTTCGTGTCTGAAACTTGTGAGTCCTTGAGCATAAGGTAGATGGGGACGAGGGACTCACGACAGATCCTCAGCCTCCTGCTGTCTCTTATCGTTTGGTGCCCTGGAAAACGTGTTAGGCAACGGACCAATCGGCCAAGCCATGGAGGCCAGTTGAGAACAAAAAGATGAGGCGATAATCACCAGTATGCACCATCTTCGTAAGCGTGATATCGTCGTCCATTCTCCCACTTGTAAGCAAGAATAGATGATCTGAGAGACGCCGTGTCCGTCACCAAGCTAGATCGGATGATTTTTTAGTTGCCGACTTCCAACCCCTTGTCTTGTTCCAGACTGGTGTTGAAAAAATCGATTGGGCTTACGACGAGGCGTATGTTGACTCTGCATCTGTGACATCCTAAGTATTGAGCAGATTTAGAAGGCATTTCTTTGTGCGCAGATCTGGCAAGAAGCAGACGAAGACTGCACGAACCACTTCAATCGGGACAGCGATGTTCCCGGGCTCTGCTGCTCCAGGGGACGAGGCGGCGGCTGGCGACTTCGGCGAGGCCGTCCCGACTGATTTGGGAGGTTTGGGAGATTTTGTATCGCTCATCGTTCTTATTTACTTGGTCTTTGTGTGAACGGGGCTAGGTGAGTGTGACAAGAGGGCAAAGGTCCAAGACGGGAAATGTATTTAAAGGGCTGCCAAGAGAAACATTGGATGGAACCACATCACAAAATCGAGGGGGCATACCTGCCCAGATGGTTGACCGCCGCCTGCTCCTGCGGTTGTTCATGCATGATGCATACCATGCCGAGGTCGACTGATGCGTTTGCACCTATCCGCACGATCTTTTCGCTTCTCAGTTTCCCGTTCTTTATTTAAAGCCTACGGTGCTGCTTTCTTCCCTTAACTTGGAAAGTGTTCTAGATTTGCTCGTCGCCGCCCTCAAATGCTTACAGGTGC
Source organism: Scedosporium dehoogii (assembly GCA_002812735.1). Lineage (NCBI taxonomy): Eukaryota > Fungi > Ascomycota > Sordariomycetes > Microascales > Microascaceae > Scedosporium > Scedosporium dehoogii. The sequence continues at coordinate 150,832 of PGIR01000042.1, read as the reverse complement.
CCTGGCCTTCTGCTCTTCTACGCCTATCTCCGAAAGCCCCCTGATAATACTAAAGTCCTGGCGCGGCGTTAACCCCCCACGGGACGGCCCTTAGGCTGCAGTAGTGTCATGTCTTTCACACTCAAGGGCTCTCTTCCGTCCTCCGCGTAGCCGCTAAGATGATCGTAGATAGGACTTCATATCCGGCTAGGATTCCGCAACACTAGGAGGCGCGACATGGACCAGGACGAGCTTCTGGCATTTTCCTGAGGAGTATTAGCCAGGGCGGGAATATGAATGTGCATCCTCGGAACTGAGCTGCTTATTGAGGCGAAAGCACCATAAATACAGAATTCCGCACCCACTCAGCGCTCTCCGCGCACTTTCCGAACTAACATCGATTCCATCTTGGCCTATGAAGTACACGCGCCCTTGATTCCAGGCCATATCCCTCAAAGAAATTCACAATCAATCGATCTTAAATAAACCAATACCCAAAGTAGAGTGCTCTAAGCCGTCAAAGGTCTCCTGGCCGGCCAAACGATCACGATGCAATCAGGGGTTTCTTCTGGGCCATTATCATCCATCCCTGTCGCCTGCCCCCTCTTCGCCAAGCAAGAAAACTGGTGGGATAAGTTAAACAATTTACCAGAACAACCATACCCCTGAATGAGGTGCTACCCGGGCGGGATGATGACATTATGCTCCGACTCGGAAGACACCCGAATTACATGGCATCAATACAAGTTGTGACGATAGCCGACACTAGTCTGACTGGCCAAAGTTGTGTTCGCGTGCTCCTGGTTTCCTAGTCAACTCTTCGCACATGTAATGAACTTTGCGATAAGTTAATACACCGCATCTAGGCATCTAGGTACCACTTGGTTCGTTGTTGAGAACGAAAGAAAAGATTTCAGCGGCGTTTTCAGTGCCCAGACGCAGACCGAGGTAAATGGCAGCATACCCGCACTCTCACTTCCACACGCTTACCCTCCCCGTCTCCAAGGCATCAAGTTCTAAAAGCCCAATCTAGCTCCTCCTTGTACAACTTCTCGGCCACTCTTTTCTGCACCCCACCTTTTCCTGTCCTCGGAAGGGGCCGTTTGGGATCCGCGATAAGAACGGCACGCTTGATAATCTGATTCGTCTTAATGGAGAATTTCGTGAGCGCGTCGTTGGCAGTTTGGACAACAGGCCAAATTTCGTCGACCACCGGACCAGGAGCATCCGTCGCAGTTGTTGTGCCTTGTACGACTCTGACTCTCTCCTCGAAGTAAGAAGGCGGTAGAGGGTTGACAAGGCCGATGATGACGGTAAGATGCTCCTTGTTGGTTCCAGAGATATTGGCGCTCTTGACGCGGGGGTCTTTTCCGAGGATCTCCTCCTCAAAGAAGGTTGGCAGTAGTTTATAACCGTTAGCCACGATGATGAGTTCATCAGCTCCGCTGATGTATTTCCAGGCGTTCTTCCTAGTATGGTGCGGGGAAGAGAGATCACCCATTGGCCATCTTTCGAGATGGGGAAGGCACCAGAAAACACCTTGATGAAGGCGAAGGGGTGGGTCGGGGTGTTTCATGTAGCAGGCTTCGAAAAGATTGTCCCCTGCCTCCTCAAATTGGAGGTCGCTAAGGTCCGGATTGGAGCGGACATACTCCCAGCCTTCTGTCGGGAGGATGCTATATGTGGTGCTTATAGTTGTTGATGATCAGTTTGGGCAATGATAACATTACTCTGACCATATTGGCCGAGGTTTTCAACAAAATCATGGCGCCTAAACCCAGCCGAGTCGAGCCTTTCTGCCCACCATTCACGACCCATGAACGGTTCATCCGGATGACGGCCATCAAGACCGGACCACCAAAAAGGCAACGTGCCGAGGATGAACTTGGCCCAAATTTGCCCTGGCGCTGGCTCCTGTATGAGCAACCTGCCCGTCGGGCTCAGCAGCTTCCGAATATTGGACAGACTCTTCTCCACATTGTTCGATGTGTGCAACAATCCAGCTGCGATGACCAGGTCGAATTCCTCATCGTCGAAATCTTGGTCGGAGAGGTCTTTTTCAATGTTGAGGCAGGAGAACTCCAGGTCCGGGACGCCCTTGAACCGATCTCTCGCTGCATTGAGAAGACCAGTCGAGGCATCGGCAAGGACGTATCTTGAAAAGAGGTTCTGGGTCTCGTCGTGTCTTAGGGGTTGTAAAATCTTGGTCGTCGCAGCCCCAGAGCCAGCACCAAGCTCGAGAACACGGAGGTTGGGCATCTCAAGCCCAAGGTGATGGAAGAACTTGGACCCGTCATACTCTGATAGGAACTCGAGGACCTTCTCAAGGATACCGTCGGCGGCTAAGACGTCGTAAGCCTTTAGCTTGCCAGACAGGATTAAGTCAATATTGGAGCATATGTTTATAAAGGCTTTAGCCACATATGAGAGAGGAGTACATTCGAGACTGTCAGCGATTGACTGAATCGACTCGGCTAACTCTGGACCGTCAAGATAAATACGCTCAGGAGAAGCAGCCAGTTGCTCGCCTATCCAGGCTCCATATTTTTGGAGATGAGGAGGTCCTGGTTTGGTACCGAGGGAAATTATTTGCTGCGAGTATCGGATCGCCGAATGCACGAGATCTTCCAAGATCTTAATATCACTGGGATTGGTATCAACATGCGGGAAGAGTGTGCTGATGTCGCCGAAACCGGCGTGCGAAGTCATTTGAGATCGAGCCCTCAGTGAGAAATCATTCTTGGCCGTAGATTCGGCACCCTCGAAAAGAGCCATTTGAACCCCCAAGAATAGCGCGATGATCTTTGAGCCGGCTCGGACAGCTTGAGTCTTGCCACGTTGGCATTTGAGGGTGACACAAGATGCGGGGATGGCTGTATTTATATCGGGCGTGTTGATGCTGACTATGTATGCAGCAGGTTCAGTGCTCCAAGTACCTTCAATGCAATCCACGTCAGCTGTCAGAACACGCACTCGAGAGGCAAATCCTTCCAAAACCACAACTGCAGATGTGGTGTTGAGTATTCGCCTCCCTCATGGCTGATGTATGATGCTGTAACGACGTCCCAGTCGGACATGCTTTCTCGTGGGTAATTACAACTTACAGCATCTCCTTGTGTAAGTATTCCATTGTTGAACCACCAACGCCACGCGCAAGTAGGTCTATGTTGTGTGATCTTGGCTAATTTTCCGCGATGGTTCTTTTCACATACTTACTGGGGATGGGTGCAATTTGATCAATATCGTCCCAAGGTATTGCATGATGAAGTTGACCCCTTCCCTTAGAAAAGGTACTAAATCATCCACCCTTACCACTGTTACCAGGAACCGCCAATGCTCTGCCATATTCATCAATGTTTCACATCCCATCAAACACAAGAGGACGGGCCCTTATGAACAATTTACCTCTCACATAGCTCTCAGAACAATTTGGTCAAGTTCCAAGATTATTACCTCTACCCACACAAGCTAAGACGACGATGCTAGAAGTTACATCAACACCACATTCACCACCCAAGATATAACCCCCTGCGAGGCTCCCCGGTCTTCGCAGAGCTTTCCGCCAATGCTAACATTGAAGTATTCCATTTTCTTCGGGATTGCCGTTTAATTAATACTATCACAATCTTGGCAATAAGGGAATGCATATTTCCCCCTGACTACTAAGTTGCCCCGGCCCATCTGCTTAAACCCATATCAACGTCGAGTGCCCTCCATCTCATGTACACCTGAACTATGCAGCTCCTGGGTCGCAGTCGGGCCATATGATGGGTAAGTGTTAGCTGGCGCATAAGCAGAATACGCTGGGGCGGGAGACGGCTGTGGTTGAAAAGGCGGAGCCTGAGGTGCCAGCGTTGCGAATGTCTTCTCAGGCCCAGCAGCGGTGGCGGCTGCCGGCGCAGGGCCTGAATGCCCCGAAGCCGCCAGTCGTCGACGACGCCTTAAGTAGAGTAGAACTGCAACGACACAGAGTATCACTACGCCAGCAATAACGATTCCCACTATAGCCCCGGTGGAGAGGCCCTTCTTAGATGACGATGATGACCCCTTCTTTGACCTTGAGCTGGACCCTGAAGAGGAGCCGTCTTCCGATTGTTCTGTATCGGCGTCCGAATCTGTATCCTGCGTGGGACTGCTGCCGCTAGCTCGTCTTGTAGAAGTAGCACCTGAAGTTGCTGTCAGGATTGGCTTCGCGTTAGTGATCGCTCAATATCATTCCGAGTTCCAATATTATGAAGGGCATAATGGAAATCTACGGATTGGAACAGCTTGAAAGAAGCCAGCCAGCTCACCGGAAGTGCCGGAGCCATTCGCTCCAAACTGTTTCCCTGCTGGGAAGTCAACTGTCGCCGAGTAAACGTTCATCCGACCCGCGCCACCGCAGATTACATCCTTCGCCCCCCAACAGGTTCTGGTGCATGCGCCGTCGGTCGCTGAATTCGCAAAGGGTTCTATAGAATTGCCGCAATAGCAGTGGTAGCCGTTTTCGACGCCGAACATGTTGCATTTCTGGAGGGAGCAGATGTTTCTGCACAACTCTGGGGTCATCCCGTTATCAAAACCCCAAGTTGAGGCCAGGATGTGATTGCTTCCATCCTCCCAGCAGCCCAAGTGTGTGTAACTATCGATATCTTTGATCTCGGCCCGTTTTAGGAGTTGGAGTCTGTGTGGTTCTTCAAAGGGTGTCGTCGAAGCCTTGTCAGCAGCTTGGATCGGACTTGGTGCGTCGGTAGGGAGCGAGAAGGCAGGTTGGGTCCTTGCCACGAGATGAGCTGTCGAACTCGACACGTGGGCAAGGAAGCAGACCAGCCCTCCCCAGAGTCTTGTTCGGTTACTTTGAGAGTGGCGCATCATGTAAGTCAAACCCTCGGCCCGTTTAGGTCTGGCAAATAGATCCGGGGGAGAGGATGAGTGGAAGACTTAATGGATGATGAGCGGAAGAGGGAAAGAGAAGAGATGGAGTGATCCTCATGAGTTTGGGCAAAGACCTCATATAATGTGTCCTTTGTCTCTGCCCGTGGGGGGTGACCAATTCAGTTGAGTGGACCTAGGCAATCTCTTCCTTTTCCAGAACTGAAAGTTGATTGGTTACCCACAGGTATTACCTCTTCCTGTCCTGCTACCCGAACTAAGATGAAATCGTCTTTATCTAAAACCAGTCCCGAATCGCTTGCTTTGATTCAGCACGGTAATGTCATTGAGAGGATAACAGTGGTCGAACGAGTTAAAGTTGTCACGCAGGGATCCTTTAGTGGCCCGCTTAAGCCAATCAAAGCTTGGGAGGATGAAGAAGCCATTCCGTGGAGATTGAACCCCCCCTGTTTGAGGTAACATTGAAGTTCAGCCTCACGATTTTATTGAGCAACAAGCTAATTTTCAGCTCGGGCTGGTAGCCCGAATAGATGTGCGCCGACGATGGTTGGAGTTGCGGAAATCTCCCGCTTTCTCACTATTACAGTACCGGCGGCCGAGAGCTTCAAGGAGGGGAAATCGATATCACCATAGTTGGATATTCTATGGAAAGGCACAACATAAATCTCAGAGACCGAACATCTTTTATCACGGTAGCGAAGCAATACAGATAAGAGATTCGTGCTTTCTTAAATATCAAGCTACCAGCTACGTGCCGGGGGCCCATCTGCCACTGGCCCATTGAAAACATATCCCTCTCGCGCCACTCAATGGGAACCCGCCAAAGGCCGAGAGTTTTCTGCAAACAACGCATGAAGAGTTAAAAATGTGACCCTGAAAGTATGAAATCAGATGACTTGCTTCGCTTAATTCAGCACCACACCCGACAGTGCAAGGTCGATGGGTGGAGAGGGAGTATCCGACCAATTTCCCAAGCGACCACTTCGATCTGACGGAGCACAGACGGGGGGAACTCTACCAGAGCCGTGATTTGGAACGGCAGCGCTAGGAAGAAAACGGCGGTCGGGAGACATGCGAAAAAGACGTCCTCGAAAAAGAGAGTAAAGTCAAAAGCACGACAAGACGGATCGGCTCTTGGACCGAAGACCCTGTCGCTGGTGCCAGGCGAGTACGTTTGCCAAGAGTTGGCCCATCCATATTGAGTTGCAGCGCCCGCGTTTTTGATAGTACGGAGTACAGAGCTGCCCTCCCTCTTTGGCTGGCCATTGCTCACCGCGGTGTTGGTTCGACATATGTAGGTCCCAGCGCTGACGATCACCCACAAACGCCTCACAGAACCTCCAACACCCGTGACGCGACAAAAGGTGGCGGAGAATAAATACAAGCTATGAACTCGCAGTAATCCGTCACATTACAGCTTATGTCTGGAATCAGGTACCATTCTCATTTAGCTACAACTTGGCCCACGATGTTCAGACCAATTACGAGGGCTTCATGTAACATATAAACAGGTGGATTGTAGTACCAGTACCTAGAACGAGAGATGTATGAGTTGTCTCTAGGAACCGAAACGAGAAAGATCTCATCTCGGTGCTCATTGAAATCGCCCCGGCTAGCGTAGTTGGGGTCGGGCGATCTCAAAGTCCTTCGATGCATACTTCCGGGGCCAGATACCATTCTTTCCCGGCGCCAATATACCGTTAGGATCTAGCGCATTCTTGATCGTCTCATTCAATTTCATCTGCGCATTGTTGTTGAAGTTGTAGGTATTGGCAATCTGGTCCATCAAGGCCAGATGCGTGCGGTACTCGCCCCATCCTCGTTGGGCCGCATCATCGATCAGAGAAGTAATGACCCAGTGGGCGCGACGGCAGGAGTCCGGGTCGTTGCGGTCAAAAACGAGACAGACAATGTGATGCATCTCGCGCATGCCGACGCAGAACGTTCCAATGAAGTCGAAGCCGGCTTCTTCGCACCTCTGCCGGGTTAGCTTGTATTGGCCTACGGCGTCATCTCCCGTAACCGGAGCGATTGGGGAGAAGAAGAGATGCGCGCCGTTAGGAAGCCAATTACTGGCAAGTGTGGCTGTTAGCTTCGATCGATCGTAGCATATAGGGTATGGGAATAACTTACACCCATTCAAGCTCAGTGGCGGTGGGGATTCCCTGCGACGTGAGGTGGCGAGTCTGCAGGACGAGGTTATCCGGCATATCCTCCGGGAAGTAAAACTTGGCGCCAGGGATGGCCGAGAAAGCTTGCTTCACAACCGTCCACATCGCTTGGCGAATCGGCTCGGGCCCGTAGAGCGCGCCGTAAAAGTTCCAGCGACCTAGGTTCAGCTTTTTTGCGATCTCGTCAAGCTCGGTGTCTGTCAATGGATTCGGTGACGATGTGTATTTGGATCGATTGCCCTGGTGGTCTGGAGTTAGGAGATCACGATCCAATCGCACTGCGTGATTTCGATCTTTGACTTACCATCACCGCTGCGTCCAAAAGAATGTGTCTCACGGTGGGCACATTTTGCAGGACCATGGACGTGCGCAAGGGTCTGATGATCTCAATGGCCTGATGGAGGTCCTCATCCCGGGGAACGGTAACCAGGTATGACTGGTAGCCTCCGGGATTCACCATCAACCAAACGCCCATCTTGACAACAATCCCCAGCGAGGACTGGGTAAAAATGCCATCATTGTATGGCCCGAAGCCATAGTTGAATAGTTGCCAGGCACTGTTGGGCTCTTGTTCGTGGGGTGGCGCGTTGGGGTCAGCATTAGGGTTCGGGAGAGCGCCCATTCCAGTGCGTACCAGGGTACCGTCAGGGAGGATGACTTTAAGTGAACTGAAGTTAGCGTTGGCGACAATTTGGTGCTAATTCAAGGGCTCACTGACCTTCCATTCCGCAGTGCATCATGAAATGGTCACCTGCGAAGTCGTTAGCTAGCAGCTTAGCCAACATCGGATGTGTGCGGATATATCATACCATATGGGGTGTAGCCCACTCCTCGCTCAATAGTATTTCCCAAGACGGAGCCGCCGCCTATATCCGGAACGTCAATCCAGAGCTTGTCACGGAGGTCGTTGTCAACGAGATACTGATGGAGGTCGATGTAGGTTACTCCGGGCTCCACCAACGCATAAGCCCCGTCAACGTCGACCTTGATGACCTTGTTCATATGCCTCCCCATATCCAACCCAACAGAACCGGGAACTCTGGGCGCAGCACCTCCATAGCCCACATTGCGGCCGATCGAGAAGGGCCAAAGGGGGATCTTGTACTCGTTGCAGAGTCTGACGATGGCCTGAACTTCGGGGACGTTGCGGGAAGCAATGACAACAGAAACGACAAAGTGCTCCTTGCCGACGATATGGAACATATCGTGGACCTTGCTGGGGTCGAGGTAGTGCTGCTTGTCCAGCTGATCGGACTTTGTTATCACCGTAACATTTTCAGTTCCGCTAATCTGGTTGGCCGCGTCAATAAACTTCCCGAAAGTGACGGTGTCTACGCCCGGGGGAAGCACGAGAGGGCTGACACTCGAGGTGCCATTGGTGGTCTTTTCGGGTTGAATGGTAACCGAGATGCTGCTCTCCAAGTCAGAGGTCGCTTCGCTCGCCATATTGGGCATATAATGAGTAGCTGGCCAGGGGATTCCTTTGCGGTGAGGATTCAAAATATCGTGTCTTCGCAAATCAGATACGACGTCGTAGTCATGCTTCAATGGGGAGCTCCAAAGCCTAGAGCAGAGGCCGTCTCGCATTTTAAACTACATTCCGGACTGCTCAAAAGCGAAAAGCCGTCCCGATGCAGCGGTCCCGATTCTCCCGCGACAGTCGTATCAGCCCCCCTGGCATGTGGCGGGGGTGGGAACTGGCCGACTCGATCCCGGACTGAATTTAAGCTACTGCTCAGCTGTGCGTTTTATTGGGACTCCAAGTCTTGTAATAGGCATTGAGGTATTTGGTTGTGGAGGTGGGGAATTGCCGATGCGCTATGATGCACACCGGGCGACCCCCCCGAATCCTCCGGGTAGTTTATCACACCCTTATCATTACTGGAGTTTGGCTGGGCTCGGCACTTATGTTGTACGTATTATTTCCCCCCCTCCACACGTTGCGATAAAGAATCAGCGTTCGCCGAGCCAACTCTTTGCGCGACGGAACAATACCGTATCAAACTCCCCAGTTATTGACCCGAAGATGGCTTGGATAGAGCAGAGCACCCAAAAAGCTGCCATCGTCGTGGTGCGCAACCCTCCATACACCATTGGCTGTACTTCGAAAACTAACTATGAAGAAAAACTTCCATAGCGATCACGTACCGGATTTGTTTTTGACATTCGTTTAGTGCCTATCCCAGAACTCAAGCCCTGGGAGGTTCTCGTCAAACTCTCCGCAACCGGTGTTTGCGGGACCGACATCTCCCTAGCAGCCGGTCATGTTGGTCCAACCTGCGATATTCTTGGCCACGAGGGCGTCGGCCGTGTCGTAAAACTCGGGAGTGGTGTTGATCCTGATACCGTCAGAGTAGGCGATCGTGTTGGCATCGCATGGGTACGGGATGTCTGTGGCCGATGTCCTTGCTGCCGCGAGCCGGGTGGCGAGACTCGATGCCTCGAACAGCTAAACTCTGGGCGCAGGTTGGACGGCACGTTTGCTGAAAATTGTGTCGCGCCCAGCAGATACCTTCTCACCATTCCCGATGATGCCGACCTACCGGATGAGTATGTCGCCCCTGTGCTTTGTGGAGGAGTTACGGCCTACAAGTCGCTCAAGACTTGCGGTGCAACTCCCGGAGAATGGGTAGCTATTATCGGTGCCAGTGGTGGTGTTGGCAGTTTAGCGGTCCAATACGCGAAAGCCATGGGTTATCGTGTCGCTGCCGTCGATGTGGGATTGGCAAGCAAGGAGTTTTGCCTGCGCTCAGGCGCTGATGAGTATTTCGACGCCCTTGATGGGGGGACGATCACCGCTGCAAAAGGTCTTACGCCTTACGCGGCTGGCGTAAGGGCTTCAATCGTCACAGCTGGGTCTGGGAAGGCATATCAGAACGGTCTCGATATGTTGGCCGTGTTCGGCACACTCGTTTGTGTTGGAATACCTCCGCCACCAGAAGTCTTCAGCTTCCACCCGCTAGTCGTCATCGACCGTGGAATCAGGATCATCGGCACCCTGGTCGGTACGAGGACAGAAACGCTCGAAGCGTTGGAGTTTGTGCAGAGAGGTGTGGTTAAACCAATCGTCAACACGATACGCCTCGAAGATCTCTGCGATCTTCCTAGTAAGCTCGCTACAGTACGTGCCCATTCCGACCTCTCCCCAACCTATTACAATCCAGTGACCAAACATGGCCTAACTGTAAACGACTTCTTTCAGGCACCTGGGAAATTTGTCATTCAACTTTAGTTGGGCAAGCAAGAATGGGGACACCTGGTCATCAACTTTAGTGGTTAGAAATGTTTGTGTTTAAGGGGTGCTAAAGATTCGCAACTCCATTTTCATGTACGTAGATTCTAAGATGGACAGACCGAGGAAAGAACGCTACGGGGTACAGCGAGAGCTCGGATATTTTCGACACGCATTCACTCGGTTGAGTTAGGAATAGCGTCCTTTGCTGGGGAAGAAGAGAGCTTGCTCGCCTTGCGGAGGTGGTGAATTTCCCGATGCTCGCGTCCATTTAGTGTCCTCAGATCCCAACCCCGCATCTTCTCGGATCCCGAGAAATGTTTAGTCGCAGACCAATCGTGACGCTTGTTCTATCTGAGGTTAGTCTAGCCTTCTTCAACTGTACTGCGGAGTAGGGTCAAGATTGGGGCTGCACATCTGCATCATTCCAGCTTCGTCCTGGTGCGCATGGTCCCTGCAAGGACAGAGTCAAAGTCAAATTAGATAGCAATCAACAAGAGAAAGCTATTTAGTGTTTCCCCGGTCATCAAACAAAGCCGAAGGGGAGACATCTTCGATTCTTCTTTGTTACTAAAGTCCTACCGCGGGTCAATCCATCTTGGCCCGGTCCCGCTGTACCCACCACTCCTGCTGCATCCTAGTGCTCCGTATTCTGCGTTTGTCCCACTACCGTATTGTTCACTTGCATCTGTTTTCACGATTTCCGGTCCTGATCAGAAACTTCTCAACAAACACATGCCTGAGGTTCTCAGCTACATCTCCCCATACTCCCCATAACCTAACAAGTTTCATCTCACCTCGATCCTTATCGTGGCCTGATATGTCAACCCTGACGATGAGCCCCGAGGAGCTCCGATTTGAGTGCCTAGTTTGCTCTACCAGGTTCAAGAAGGGTGGTATGTCAGGCCCAGTTATTGCCGTACAACGCCCATCCTCCTGCACCTCTGCCCTTTTTCTTGAACGCCGTCCCGGCCTTCTCTTTGGTGGGCAGCCGAGGATACACCCGGGTAAGAAGCTAATGGTGGTGGAATTTTAGATCACCTAAATCGTCATTTGCTCTCTCGTAAGAAGCCGAGCCGTTGGCTCACCTCATAACACCGTTCCTCTCGTCTCCGACCTGGCACTGGACTAACATATTCCCACCTGAGATGGCAATGCGCGTACCCATGAATGCTCCTTCTGCTCTTTCAGCTTCCACCGCAGGTAGCTTTTTGCCTTGACTCTCTATCTTAGATACATCGCCGCATTTTCCTAACCCGTCTCTTAGGGATGCGTTGCTTAGACATTGGCGAACATGTCGAGAAAGGCTAAAAACGGGACACGCACCTCCCAGCCTTGCAGAAGGGAAACGCGGGAGGAGGCAAAATGCCTGTGGAAGATGCGCGCAGGTTAAGAAGAAATGCAGCGGAACCCAGCCTTGTGATACCTGCCACAAACAAGGCCACAATTGCATCTATCCTAGAAAGTCTCCTGGCAACTTAGTGTCGGCGTCGTCGTCATCCTCCGGCATCTCTCCAAGCGTAGCCTCAAATCCATCCGACCTAGAGGCGGAACTACCGAGCTTTCTTGACGATTTACCATCAATGGAGAGACCCGATATGACGGCGACTGACCTCGAAGTCAGTTTCATAGAAGCGCTGCAGCCTCAAATCGCCCCTGCCCCCCTCGATTTCTTTGATGCACATATTTCTTACCCCCATATCCCATCTTCGCCATTCTGCCTTTCATCGCTAGGCCTTACCGCGACCACAAATGAACCATCACCATTTTATGGATACGGCGTGGTTGACCTCCCGTGGAACATGGGACACGTTCCACCCGTCCCGCCGAGATTGACGCCAAGACCACAATCCCTTCGCTCGAGGTTGCGCTTTGTTGTCAGGTTCACGTCCAGTCATGGTATCGCGAATTCGTTTGGCTGCATCAATGCAATAACTCGGAGGCAAATCCTAGCTACCACATTACCTAGTTCACGCGTTCCGTCAATACCTTCTCGTAATACGGCGCGTGCGTCCGAATTTGGCCAAGACATGTCCTACATGGAGCCAAACAGATTCATTCCGTTCGGCACTCCGCCATCCGTTCTGGGGCGGCTCTTGCCCCCTAGCATAGCTGTTCAAGCTGGGGGTGGTCCACGGCAAATTCAAGTTCACCATTTGGCCAAGAAGGCGTGTGATATTGTCCAAGGACTGCGTGATTCTGCTTTCGCTAGGCCACAGCAGCTGAACTCGAAATGGACAGACGCTATGGAGAAGGCATGCGCCCGATTCTTCTCCCCACCAAACCTCGACAAGTTCTTGGCGGCATTTTGGTTGTTCTGGTACCCTAACTGGCCAGTGTTCCATCGACCAACTTTTGCCGCGACGAAGAGGTCTCCGAAGTTAATCGCAGCAATGGCTTTGATGGGCGCCTGCCTAACATCGGAAAAGAGCGATGGTGAACAAGCAATGGCATGGCTGGAGCGTGTCGAGGAATGGGTGTTCTCCGATGAGGAGTTTTCCGACCACCACCCATTCCCGTATACCGCGAACGGCTATGATGAGCTACCTCAAGTACAGGCCCAAGTGGGTCTGTTACAGGCTTCATATCTTGTTGTGTTGATGCTTCTTTGGGAGGACTCTTCCATGCGCCAAGCGACCAGGGCCCGAAGAATCCGCTTCCCTCAAATCGTAAGCTTGTCCCGTACCTTGCACCCCTTCGCAAGGTCGAACAGTCCACCGGGCGTTGCCTTGACCAGTCGCTACGATGCCTGGAACCAGTTTGCTATGAAGGAAGAGTGTATACGGTCTGTCCTGTTCGTCTTCCTGCTCGATTGTGCATTCATCATCTTTAACAACACCACTCCACGCATGGTCATTGGGGAGCTTCAGTACGATATAATATGCCCAGATGCTTGTTTCGATGCAAGCAACCCTGATACATGGCTAAACCGCATGCACGAATGGGCTGAACATCGACCCTTGGGTATGCTCACTATATCCGACTTAATTGAAGTCAGTCTCAGGGAGGAATTGAGTCCAGAGGAATGGCACGCACTAGAAAAGGCAAATCTACTCAACTTGTTAACCATCGCTAGTGGTATGTTCTATGCAGACAGAGCTAGTCTCTCGATATGAAGCCGAAGACTGATATTCAAGCGTGATAATAGCCTTCCACAATCTCATCTTTCATCATCACAACGGACCGGAAAGCCATACCAAATCCCTTCGGGTCTCTCAAGGTCTACGAAACTGGGTTTGCGTTTGGGGTGATCGCGACCCCGTTCCATTCGAAGATGACAACCCCCAGCCAGATTTGATGAGAGTCGGGTTCATGCGCTACGTCAGGGAATACTGGAGCCTTGCTGTCATCTTCCATAACCAGAACGACTACAAAATGAAGCTGAACCTCAGGCGATACGAGGGAACTACGAGACAAAACAAAGCGGAAGCAGGTCTCTTGCCAGTTATGGACAGCTCAGACATGGGGCCTATCCATGAGCTCGTTTTCCGGTTGCGGGACGTGGATTTAAATGAGGCATTGATGTAAATGCTGTATTAAATAGTGGACGATGATGGGTTGGACCTGCAGGAATACCAAAATCATGAGGTGTCTCTTTTTCCACTACTTCCCACCCGCGATGGGCTTCGCTTTATAACAGTGGACCACCTTGGGTCGGCAGTATTGGAACAGACCCTCGCGACCCCATTCTCCGCCGAGACCGCTTTCTTTGTACCCCGCAAAATGTGCTTGAGGAAGAGGCTTCTCGATGGCATTAATCCAAATCGTGCCAGCTTCGATGCGATCGGCAAGTCGTTTTGCTCGGTCGATGTCGTTTGACCAAACTGCACCACCTAGCCCGGTGATGGTGTCGTTGGCGCGCCGAATAACATCATCCTCGTCTTTCCATTTCATGAGGGGGACTATAGGGCCTAGCAGCGGAGCACGTCAGCTCAGGATACCTAGGACAAGACAAGAGGCCAGTAGTAAACTTACCGAAAGCTTCGCCCGTGACAACGAGCGCGTCGTCTGGAGGGTTGTCAATGATGGCAGGCTTGATGAGAAAGCTGTCGGTTGAACCCTCCTGCTGATTGGATCCCAACGCAAACGTATACCCATTCTGCGAGGCATCTTCGAAGAAACGCCTCACAATGTTATACTGCATCTCGTTCTGAATGGGCCCAAGCATGATCCCGGTCTCAAGACCCGAGGTTGGGCCGACGTTCCACTGCTTCACACTCTCGACCATGGTGTGGAGGAACTGGTCGTAAATATCTTCGTGGACGTATACCCTCTTGCTGGCTACGCAAAGCTGACCCGAGTTGAGAAAGGATCCGACGGCAACCTGCGGCGCCACGACAGCCGGATCCACATCAGGACAGATAATGCTGGCGCTATTCCCACCCAGCTCCAAAGTCACTGGTGTAAGAGTCTTCGCCGCTGTTTCGGCAATCTTCTTACCAGTGGCAATGGACCCAGTGAAGCTTATCTTGTCGATCCCCCGATGGCTGCACAGCGCGGGTCCCAGGGTGTCATCGCCATTGAGGGCTTGGAGCACACCGGGCGGGAAGATATCCCGCGCTAGTTCCACAAATTTGAGAATGGAGTATGGTGTAAATGGGGATGGTTTGACAATGACGCAGTTGCCGGTGATGAGGGCGGCGGCGATCTTGCCTATGGCCAAGACCAAGGGGTAATTCCAAGGGCATATCGCCACCACGACGCCCACGGGCCTCTGATGAAGGGTTAACAAGAGTTCGTCGTCGTCTTGAATAATTCTGTCTTCCAAAGGCTCTTGAGAGGCTATATCATATTCTTAGTGGGTTTCTGCATAACGCTAACCCGTCATGTCACTTACCGTTAAAGTCCAGAAAGCTCAACGAGGCCTCAACCTCGAAGTTCGCGAACTCAATCTATGCTTTCAGTCAGACGGGCCTTTTCATCCTTTGGCCAAGTTCGTTGAATCAAATTACCGGTTTTCCATTCTCCTTTGTGAGCAATGCTGCCATTTTGAGATTGCTGTCCTGGAGGAGTTGTCGCGCTGCTAGGAGCAGCTCTTGGCGGTGGCTCCACGTTGTTCCGGACCAACCCGCAAACGCTGCCCGAGCAGCCGACACGACTTCGTCAACATCCTGAGCCGAGGCTACCGGAACGTCCCAGAGATGCGTTTTTGTTGAGGGATCAACTCCATGGGTCACTCGACAGCCGGTGGAGGGCTGTCCGTTGATCGTGTTGACGAACAGCGTAAACTCATCCATGATTGAACTTGCGATCTGAGTAGATATGCTCAAATAAGAAAATCAGTGACAATTAAAAAGCCAGGTAAAGCCAACGCAGATATCCAAGTGGAGATGGACGCGCTGGTAAATCCACTCCTCTCGGGGCTACTTATAGATTGGCCTTTTGGTTTACCCCCTGAATTCGACGAGTGGAACGCTGGAGCTTGATCAAGAGTCCGGATGCTTGGGCAAGGCGGGGGAGCCAACACCCTTGCTTCCCCTATTGACGCGGGGTTTCCCCCACATAGGTTTTTCTAGCCGAAGCACGATGTACACGCTGTGTCATGTTTTCTTCATTCTCCGAGATGTACACGCTGTGTCATGTTTTCTTCATTCTCCGAGATGTACACGCTGTGTCATGTTTTCTTCATTCTCCGAGATGTACACGCTGTGTCATCTTTTCTTCATTCTCCGAGATGTACACGCTGTGTCATGTTTTCTTCATTCTCCGAGACATGATTATGTAGCTTTGAGCAAGCGATGCATCAGCTTTGCCTCCCTCGACGAAGTTGATTGGTCACCTGCGGGTAATTTGCTTTTTCGTCGGGGTGTGAATCGTGATAGCCCGTGGCATATCCCAGCATCTCAGCGCCCACCCGCTCCAGAGAAACCAGTAGGTCCCAGGAAAGACCCGAGGGATACATCATATCTACGAGTACATAGTGGTTCTCTGTGCACCTTCCAATTTACATGTAAGGGATGCTAGGTACGTAGGGATACCGCATATGTAAGGGGTGCCATAGACGTATCTTGAAGCCCTCAAGTCAGCCAATTCACTCCCATTTCTGGACCCGAGACGAGATGAACTGGGCAGTTACAGTGTACATGTCGATCACGTCGTGACGGGCCGTGAAATCTATTGTCTGAATCCAGGGTTCAGTTGCAAGATCACAGTAGAGAGAAAGAGATCCTATCAGCAAGACGTCGCAGGGTGGCTATCTCCTCAGTATTGGCAATCTAATGCCACGAACCGATCTTGGGTCGGCGACAATATTCCGATGCTACAGCTCTAGTCGTCTTAAGACGTGCTCTTCTGTGTAAAAAAGACTACTGCCTACCCCAGATTCGGGATATCCCCACCTCCACAGACTAGCCCGAATGGTCACACGGAATATCCCCACACAATGATATCGGCAACGAGAAACACGGCGCGTGCGCTACAATTTCATCTACCTAATCAGGAAGAGTACATTTGCTTCTAATCAAACAGCTGTTATTTTGGTCCGCCAGAGTGACGTCCATGAGCTTTACCGAGAACTGCTTGTCCTAGGTTCGTACCGATCCTAGGACCTGAGGAAGATGGCGTGAAATACGTGAAGGACAGGAGGTTGAGCCCTTCGATATTAGTAGCAGGAGAGATCGATGATATAGCAGTAATCAAAGGGCATAAGTTCTCGAGTGTTCCCCCCCTTCCGAGCTGTTCACAGATACTCTAACTCGCTCAAGGTTAGACTTAAACAGCCAATGTCCAGTACACGTTGACAAAGTCTACTCTGATCAAATATCAAAATGATTCACCTGTCGCTAGCTTCGGTCACCCTGCCCATTTCGCTTTATGCCTTAGGCTTCCTCGTTGTATCCTGCTATTGGGTAGCCTGGGTTGTTTACTCGAGATGGTTCCATCCCCTTGCGAAATATCCAGGCCCTCTCCTAGCATCCATTTCACGACTCTGGATTGTGCTGCAAATCAAGCAAGCCGACGCCGAGAAGACACAGAGGAGGTTGCATAAAAAGCACGGTAGGTTACGACATGCGGTTAAATTAGTATTCCAAAACTAACAGAGATAGGCTCCATCGTACGAATCGCTCCAAATGAAGTTGCGATTGCTGATCCCGATGGGATCAGGAGTATCTATGCCATCAACTCCGGTTTTACAAAAGTATAGAAAACTATCTAAACATGGTATCTTTGCTCCATGCTAACTTTCGTCCAGACTGATTTTTACACTCCTTGGAGGCCGGCATGGTGTATGTCTACCTCCAACAAGAACCTCAGGTATTACTGTTGATGCTAATTAAGATGTAGGCAAATATCCCGACGCATTCACATCGCTTGACGAAAAGGTGCACGCCAGCCGTAGGAAGATAGTAAACAATCTTTATTCCATGTCCAATATCGTTCGATCAGAAGAAAGCATTGATATCTGCACCAAGATGCTCGTGTCCAGAATGGAAGAGTTTGCGAGGAAAGGGGAAGTGATCGATCTTGCCAAATGGTCCCAGATGTATGGTCACCCTCCTACCAATATTACAAGCAAAAAGAGGCACTGACAGACACGTCATTTTTCAGGTACGCCTTCGATGTGATCGGACAACTCTTCTTTAGTGGCATGTTCGGCTTCATGGAGACGATGCGAGATCATCGAGGATATATACAATCCCTGGACTTGCTTCTGCCGATTCTCTGCGCCGCAAGCGTCATGCCGACCTACATTCGTCCCGTATTCCTGCTCGGGGGAGCCGTCATCCCGAGGGTCTTTAAAGCACTCAAAAGCATCGGCGACATTGAGAAAGCGGCAGAATCTTGCATTAATGAGCGTCAGGCTCTCCTCAGAAGTGGACAGGATGTCAAGAAACAAGATATTGTGAGCAGCCTTTTCGAGATTGTGAACAAAAAGGGAGAAGAGATAGACTTCGGCATGACCGAGGTCAAGGTTGAAGTCTACGTTGCGCTGTATGTCAAAGCCGTCTCTGAATTTTCGGGTAGCCTTTGCTGACTGCCCACCAGCTTTGCGGGATCTGACACAACTGCGGCCGCGGTTTCGTCAATATTCTACCATTTGATGAAGAATCCTGCCGCGTATCGGAGACTCACCGAAGAGATTGATCAGGCTACCGCTGAAGGTCGTCTGAGTGGCATTATACGGTATCACGAAGCTTTGAAGCTTCCCTACCTTCTCGCCTGCTGTAAGGAAGGTATGAGGATGCACCCAAGTGTCGGGTTGACGATACCCAGAGAGGTTCCAGCTGGGGGACGCGATATCTGTGGTCAAAGATTCCCAGGAGGCGTTAGAGTTGGAATCAACGCCGCCGTCCTCCACCGAAACAAGGGTATTTTTGGGGAGGATGCAGATGAGTTCAATCCCGATCGGTGGTTCCGAGAAGGAACCGAGAATATGGACCGGTACATGTTTCAGGTTCGTTCGTAGTTCTGAAAGCCAATTATTCCTAATAAACCACTAACGATTTCGTAGTTTGGAGGAGGCTCGAGGACTTGCATTGGCAAGAATGTGAGTCGCAAACAAACATGAGCGTCCTGATTTTCTCCGGTCGTAGCTGACAATTCCCAGATCTCCCTTTGCGAGATGTATAAGATGATTCCGCAAATCCTCCGCACGTTCCACCTGGAACTCGCTCAGTCGGACCAAGAGTGGGAGACTCACAACTACTGGTTCAACAAGCCAAGCAAAGTGTATACACGCGTGTCACGCCGCCACGCCTAGTGGTGAGGATATGTAGGCCTTTCCGTGAGGTAGAAAACACCTGAGCACAGCTGTGCTGTGCTATTTTAACACGGCTTTCAACATCCCCGTCATAGCGGATAAGTTGGACCTCTTTCCGGTCCGGTATGCCACGGCGAATGAGTGGGCGCGTGAGGGGCACGCACGAGAGGCTGCAAGAGAGAAATATCAATGTAACTACCAGTTCCCATGAATAGTTAAAGGTTTGGGCAACGTATTCGAGTAGGACGCTCTAAGCTCTTCGTATAGTTGGCAGGATCTAGTGAGGCACGTTAGACGATGCATGCCGACGGGCAGAAGATCAAATTTAGTCCCGGTCAGGCGCGATACGAGAAGGGCAATACGAAGTAGTGCGGAACGAATTTGATCTTATCAATCTGATCTTGGCTTTTTTTTTTTTTTTTTTTTTTTTTGGATAGCCCGTCATACCACCATGCGGCGGGCAAAAAATTTGATCATTTTTGCTCTGCAAATTCCGCTCCTGGCTCGGCATAATCTAGCAAGGGCTTACTACGTATGTCGACTCCAGGTCCCCTTTTCCCAACTTCATTCTGCCCTTGTCCAGGATCCCTCGCCATGGCCAGCGTAAGCAAGCAAGAAGCCCAGAATCTCCATCTCCACTGAAACCCTAGTGTCAAGAGATGGCAGTTTTTGCTATGTACCCCCACATCCCATGCGTGCAAATAGCGTCCCACATCCTCATAAATGCTCGGGTTTCTCTGCCCGTTTCAGCCTAGCATGTTCCTTTGAGGTTTCCATTCGTAAACATCACCTGTCTCTACTTTACCTCACAGAAAACCTGTTCTTGCCGTCCAACGGCGTGCGTTAGCCTCTCGCAGGGTCCGCAGAGTGGATTGGTACGAATCTAATAAAAGTTCTCGTCCGTTTTCCCATGTCAGGAATCAAGGTTTCCAATCACAACTTGCGCTAAAATGTACCACCAGCCCACTCGACATTGGCATAAGATCCAAGACGTGGAGGCGCTGATTGATAAAAAGGGCATCTGATAAGATTAGATGGAAAGACAAGGGTGGACTAACTTGGGTGCCCAGGAAATTTTCTCCTGCCATGTGGTCCCAACATGTCCGCCGTCATCCGATCCGGATGCCGATTTCGGGTGCTCCTCGTCCCTTGAAATGGATAGGATAGGTGGTTCATATAGTCCTTGAGATCTGCTGCCTTTCTCGCGGAAGATGAGAGGTCCCTTGACTCTTAATTTTCTAAAATCGCAGCTTTTGGACCTTACAGCTTTATAGTATGGATAGGGAAGAGGTTCTTGTCGCCCCAGATAGCGCCCGTACGCCGGTGTCGCGCGACCCCGAAAAGGCCCAGGCGGCCGTAAACACCCGACCGATGACGGACGTTGAAATCCTGCAGCAGTCGTGGTCCAAGAGGGCCATGATCGTTGCCTTCGTCGGGTATGTTTGAAACGGATCAAAGTTTCCATAATTGACTGTGCTTTTACTAACTGTCCAATCCGACTTTCAGTCTCTTTGCCACGTCTTTCATCTGCTCCTTCGTCAAGTACTCTACCAAGGTGTACGATGCTTACGCCACAAGCGATTTCTCTAAGCACTCGGCCCTCACGACGGCCAACATCGTGTACACCATTACATCGTTGACCACCTACCCCATCATGGCCAAATTATCCGACGTCTTTGGCAGACCCCAAGGGTTCTTCTTCGCCATCTCCTTCATGGTTCTCTCCATGGTGCTGTACGCAGCCTGCCAGAACATAGAGACTTACATTGTAAGTCATCGCCGTCCGTACTCTGTTGCGATTGATGACTTGGGGCTGAGGATTTTTTTTCTCCCTTTCAGGCCGGTGGCATCTTCGAGTCTATCGGTGACACCGGTTTTACCATTATGCAGCAAATCTTCATCGCCGACACCACCAGCCTCATCAACCGAGGCTTCTGGTCATCTCTCCCCGAATCCGTTGCCGCCATCCCGACCCTGTATCTCGGAACCATTGTCGCCGACGAGGTCCTCGAGAAGTCGACCTGGCGCTGGGGATACGGCATGTGGGCCATCGTCCTACCAGTCGCCGCCGCCCCTCTGATCACCACCATGTACATCTTGCAGCGCCACGCTCTGAAGAACGGCTTCACGCGCAAGAGCATCTGGACGGGCGAGATTGCCAACATGCCTCTCCACAAGCGCATCGCTCGTCTCGTGTGGATAGATCTCGATATCCTCGGCGCCGTACTCATGGTCGTGGGTATGGGTCTCGCGCTGATTCCGCTGTCGTTGACGGGGGCGAGGAACAGCGAGCGGTGGAAGCAAGGTTCGACGATCGCCATGCTCGTAGTTGGGGTTGTCGTTCTGGCCGTCTTCTTTCTCTGGGATGCCAAGTTCGCCAAGACGCCATTCGTGCCGTTCCGGATGATTCGCGAGAGGACAGTCGTCGCGGCTTGTCTGCTGTCACTGCTCGATTTCTTCCACTATTCGACTTTTACCATTTTCTTCCCCAGTTATCTTCAGGTCGTGGGCGGATACTCACCCGGCCATGCCAGTCGTATCGAGTAAGTTCTAAGAGTCAGAAAAAGAAGAAATAAGAAATGGAAACCAAAAGAACTATGCAATTAAGACGGTATTAACATATATCTTAGCAATGCCCTACGTGTCTCCTTCCAGATCGCCTCGGTCCTCGTCGGCCTCTTAATGAGGTACACAAAACGATCTCAAATTTTCGTCCTCATCGGCGTCCCAATCGTCCTGCTTGGCCAAGGTCTCCAAATCTATTTCGTCAACAAAAACGGTGACGGACCAGCCAGTGAGGTGTGCTTCATCACAGCTAAGACTCTCGTCGGCGTGGGCCGTGCGTTTTACCAGACTGCGGCGCAAGTTTCCATTCAAGCCATCGTCCGGAGGGAGGATGTCGCTGTCGTTACTAGCGTTTATTATGCATCGATGAGCGTCGGCGGCGCCATTGGAACCAGGCACGTAGTCCCATATGAATACCGGACGCGATGATATGAATCTGCCATTAACTAACAAATTTATTGATGCCAACAGTGTTGGGGGTGCCATCTGGAACAGTCTCCTCCCCAAGAGGCTCACGGAGTATCTCCCAGTGAACGCCAAAGACAAGGCCCAGTCCATCTACAAGTCCATCGTCGTCGCCCAAAAGTTCGACATGGGCACACCTGTTCGAGACGCTATCAACCAAGCGTACCGCGAGACACAGCAAAAGCTCGCCATCGCCGCCACGGCTGGCCTCGCACCCATGCTCCTGATAATGTTTGTTCTGAAGCATGTCAACTTGGGGAAGGCCGACGAGGGGAAGGAACCGCCGGATGGCTCTATGGATGACGCCGAGGGTGTTTCCAAGTCGATTAATGATGCCAAGCCATAGTAGATTGACCTCAAGGGGGTGGTGCTGGCATATCGAGTTAATGTCCTACCTCTGGCACGGCGTTCCAATTGAAGTTGTCTTCTTCCCATTCGGGCCTGACTACAATAAATTTGCTCCCTTCTGCAGCCCCTAGATAAGGATTTTTAGGCCTCTTGACGAAGAGAAACTAGCATTCCCTGCCGTGCGGAGGAGGGACACCCACACTCAACTTGCTCGCTCCTACTCGGACGGCACTGGGAGATGCTCATAATATTGTGGTCCGCTTGAAGCTGCACAGGGAAGGTTGGTTGACGACTAGAACGAACGGGAGAGGCTCACGACACTAGATTTTCCCAACCACGGATAAAACCAATTCCCATCTGATGTGCTTTCTGCCATAAGTAGGACATGCGGCTGATAAGATGAAGCCAGGATTCCATCAATTTCATTTTGATTATTATTCTTTGAACCAGTGTTGCCTTCGTCATTTCCTGAAGGAAACACCCCATTTAGGAGAGAACTAGGTTGGGCCTGAATCAGTTCCCGGGTTTGTCGCATTATATAATTGATCACTGAGATGGATATCAAAGTTATGAAGAGACTGCGAAGGGCGCCCTATCTCTGACAGCCGAGGTGAAAGCCCGAGCGGCACGTCCGGGTTAAACATTCCCGGGTGCATGAGCTGCCAAGCCCAGGCACTAGATGGGGATAACGAGAACGGGGTGGGCGTGAATCCAGGTGCGTGTCCTCCTATCATGAAAATAATCAGCAACGCCAAGAGAGATTAATCATACCATGGAGATGGCTATTTCGTACCTTGAGCCCCGTCGGAATCTAACTCTGCGAGTAGTCTAGTAAGAGTATCTCGGCAGCGCATAATCGTCTTGCTTCCTTTATCTAGGCCGTGGAGTACGTCCATGGCGGTGTCTAACATAGCCCGCAGGTCCACGACCGAAATATCCGGCAGCTCGGCTGAGAAGGCCGGCATACGTTTGATCAAGAGTATTCCCATGATTGCTAGAGATGAATTAAAGGCTTTCGGGAGGTCAGCGATATCATGTCTAGTTCCAAGTCTTCGCGAAGGGCTTGGGTTGCCGTACTATAGTAGCAGGAGAACCACCATGCCCCAAGTAAGTTCTGCTCATTTCTCGACGCTGTTAGTATGTTGTTGTTGATGTGGAGCACGTCGCTGCAAGTGTGAGCTAAATCGGCGAGGAGGACCGCGCCGGAAGTGAGGAGCCATTTCGATTGGTGTTCATTGGATACCGTTCTCCCGGGCAAGTCGAGGAACTGGCCAAGGACGGGACGCAAGACAAGTATTCTAACCCCCAAGTAACGGAGAGACAGAAGGACACGTAGTCGAGTCGTTTCGATGGTAGGAGGAACATCGTTCGTGGTGTCTCGTGAGGTTATTATCTTTAAACACGGGGGGAGATTGTCTTGCCATTGTGCTAGCTTCCAGCATAATTTGGACGTGCGGTCAAGCGCCTCACTTATGGGTAGAAGAGTGCGAGAACTTAAATTCTGGTCGTATAGAAGATCCACAGCTTCTCCCATAATATGGGTTATAGACCTTTGATATGTGTAAATATCACAGAATAAGGAATGGCATGCGATGGGAGGAACAAAAACGTACATTGTGGCGTCGAAGTAAGCTAAACTCGACGCGGTGACACTTCTGGGCAAACTGCTAAATGCCATTTGCGAACCGGCTTCGAGTCTCACATGGGACAAAGGAATAAGAGGAGGACGGCCGTATGCGGCGCTCAGGAAACTGTGTCGAGTCGTTAGATTCTAAGTCGCCTAATCGTGGGGAATTCGTTTCAGCTGTTCCGTACCGATCATTCATGATACAGCAATACCAGGCTCTCCTTCGTATCTCTCGATCCAGCGGCGAGTGGCTCTTCGACCCGGGGTAGTGCAGGCCCAGCTGGTAAGCTCCTTTGACCGTAAGACTATGGAATGTCCATGCAAGGGAAGAAGATGTTGTGCCCTCGAGGTATAATCCCATAAGTAGGAAAACTCGAACTACTTCTGATGTTAACCGAGAGAGAGAGAGAGAGAGAGAGAGAGAGAGAGGGACCAGGAAGCAAAGCCACTCGGCATCAATATCACAGAAAAACATACCATGTTCCACAGAAATGCGCCCAAGAATATCTTGCCGCACTAGCTCCACGGCTCGTTCAAAGTACATGTCCGATCGCGAGGCCCGTTCCAGGGGAGGCGACGTTGCAGTCAACACGTTAGTGGCAATGGCAAATGCCATGTTGAGCATAGCAAGCCATGACCTCCTTACCGTTCGGGGGCCATCACTTCGTGCCCTCTTGTACGTTGTGCGGAACGAGTCTTCATGGATGCATGGGACCATTATGTTGACGGTGGTAAAGTACAGGCGCCACAACTGCTCCGCTTCGCCCGGAGAAGGCAGGGCAAAAGGTTCCATTACATGGCATTGATCGCCCACACTTGAGGTGTCGGCATTGCTCGGCCTCCTTAGGAACGCGTCGGAGCCGTCATCACCTAGCTCTACCGGTACGCCAGCGGCTCGGACTATAAACCTGAGAAAAGCCACGTTGGATGAGGCACCTTCTCATAGAAGCAAGGGAGATTTGTTAGATTGAGCTCGACGAGAGTTTCCACATCGTCCAATGGGGAGAGGGCGGGGGGAAACAATACCGAAATACTCATCGGCGCCCGCCCCGTCTTGAAGAGTGACGGACCCCATGCCATCTACCACATCGCCCCAGCTCGAAGACACCCGCAAACGCCTAGTAACGCTCTCTTGCATCTCTGTACTTGGTCGAGGAGAGGCGGTGACATGAGCTTCGATGGATTCACGCATCCTATCGGTTGGGTTGGTGGGGTCCCTAGCTTGTTCCAAGTACTGAAGCTTTTGCTCCAATGCCAGCAGCCGCTGCTCAAGGGCTCTATTTTCTCTTTGTCTAATTCTAGCGAATCAGTGGCTCTGCGCGGGAATTTGACAACGTGGAAAAGGAGGCGAAGGAGGGATTTGATCACAATTCGGTAACTTCGGCCCTGGCCCCAACCCCAACCCCAGCCCCAGTCCCAGTCGTGACCGCCGGCTGACTGACGGGCTGATCATAGAAGCATGGAGCTTCGAGATCTTGGCAGGTAGCGCATGGATTACGCCCGTCACACTATGCGAACGCGAGACGTGTCAGAAAAGCCAAGTAACTAGAGGAGGAATAAGTTGGAATACTCGAGATTTTCGCGTCCGACAAGACCGACAAGCAATTGAGATGCGCTTTCTTTTGCGACCCTCTCGTACTGCAGAGCGGACCTGGTCTTGGTTGGTTGGGGATGGAGTCGAGGACATGACGCGTAGATCTGCCCAGCCAACATGAGAATATCAGATTTGGATTTGGACGGCGAGGACTTGGTGGGGTGGATGAATCACTGCAATGCGGGAAACATTGGGGTTGGAACGGTTCTTTAAACAAGACAAGAGACTTCCTTGGGTAGGAAAGGGGGCAATGCACGGCGGAGGTATGACAAGCGACAGAAATGCATGGAGATAAATGGGTTTGGATGCAAGGTAGTACCAGAGAGACAAAGCTGGGGAAGCTTGCGGCGCTGGCCCACTCTCCTATTAGGGTTTGCGGGGTAGTATGTAGAACTAGTGCTATTGGGGAATTCGCCCCTTTTCTCGGCACTCATCGTCTTTTCGCAAACTATGATTATATCGTCGTCGATCCGCCCTATCACCTTGCATTTGCTCATTGATGCACGCAGCTCCGAATGAGGTCGAGCTCGCCATCCAACGACAATATTATTTCCCGTTGGATACTTCACACAACACCATCTTTAGATATGCATGCGTGGTGTCTACGGCTCCTCTAGGAGGAGGGAGGAACATAAATGTATCTGCGCGGCCAGTTGCAAGAAAGAAAGGCCTAGAGAGCCGTGTTCAATCGTGCTAGCTACGTGTATTTAATATTCTAAAAACTCGCCAAGTGTGGAAATGTTCAGAAACGAGACCTTTAAGATCGAACTTCCAAGTTTGCCAGCTGAAGGCCTTCTGCAGCCCCGGCAGTTGGCTATGGATGTTCGGCAAACCGGGGCTATCGGGGAAGCTTCCCCCGAAGCCCCACAAGGGCCACGTCATGTGTAAGTTCCGTATACCTCTGCACCAATGAGGCGGTATTGGGGAGGTTGGGGAGGGGTGCAAAAAGCCACTAAATACGAAGTAGAGCTGAGAGTGACGCGATTGAAACGTTCTTGCATAGCTGTTTGCATTCATGTGTACATCCTGGTCCTGGAGTGGGACTATCCTCAGTTTTCTACGAGATGCAATCTGACATGCACGGGATCCTCGATCCTAATGGTGATAGCCTCCTCAATTTTGAGGTTCTTCTTCAACACTTGCCCGCAGTCGAAGCTTCTCACAATCATTGACAGGACAATTTTCTGCTCAATGAGAGACAGGTTCTGCCCAATGCACTGTCGAGTCCCCCGCGAGAAGGGGTTGAAATGGGACAGCATGTCTCGCTTCCGATCACCGTCAACTAACCACCGCGACGGGTCGTAGCTTTTGGGGGAGGGAAACACTCTCTCGTCGAGCAGGCAATAAAGAGGCGAGGCGCTAACGAATGTCTTGGTCGGAGATTAGTAAAATAACGTCAAACATCTAATGTTTTTCGGCTCGAAGAGGAGGAAGAGAAGGGGGTAGGGTGGTGCAACCTACTCCGGCAGGAAGATAGTGGCCGTTGTACTTCCACCCTTCTTCTGACACTGTTCGTGGCATCCTAACGCGACTGGGGCAAGAGACACGGAGGCCTTCCTTGACGCAAGCATCGAGGAATGGCAAAGCGTCCAGCTCTTCAATTGATGGTCTGGAGTCAAGTGTTGGCATCACGGTTCGGACTTCGTCTTGGAGCCTCGAGTAAAATTTGGGATGCTGGAGCAGCTTATGCAACCCAATCGCCAGGGCCGCGGCGGTAGTATCAGTCCCGGCAACGAACATCACAATGGCTTCCGCGGCGAGATGATCTTTTGTCAGCTCCAGGGATGATTTCCTTGCAGATGCAATCATGTTTCCGAACATGGTCCGGGAATCATCATCACTCATCTGCAGAAACGCTGTTTCGGCAGCATGAGCAAGTTTAAGGAAGCCATTGGGAATGGCACTGAGATTGTAATAGCTCGCCCACCGAAGGGCTTCTCGAAGGATGGGAAAGCGTTGAAACTGGAGGAGTACGGGATGTGAGTCTCAAATTGCCACAAAATTTGGTAGGTGACGGAAAGGAAACCCAGAAAAGGGAAGAAAATGGAGCAAGGGACAAGGAGAGAGGGAGAATTTACAAACGGCACCGAGTTGGTGGCCTTGTCGATGGCATCGAATATATCTGACTCGAATGTTCCCAAATCTAGCGCACCTGTCGACTTTCCGAAAGCAAAGTCGGAAATGGTATCCAGGGTCATGCAGCGGAACGCAGGAAATAGTGGAATGGGTTCGTTCTTCACCACGAGCTCTTTAATGCGCTCCACGAGACGCGACGCTTTGTCGTAGATGGAGGTCTGATGTTGTGCGATGTTTGCTCGTGAGAACGCGTGGGAGAGAAGCCGCTTGTCTTGAGAGTGATGCTGCCGGTCGCGGATGGTGAATAGATTGGGCGCTTGGTCTTCGAATGGGCGGTAAAAATACTCGGATTTCTCGAACTTGGATGTCCGGCCGTAGATGATGTTAAATGCTTCTACATCAGCGAAAGAGATTTCGTTAGGTGATATCCTCATCATCGGTCCTGCTACATATTAGCATATTGCACCCCTCTCGAGGAAGATCGGCGCAACACGCCGTAAATCGTACCATATTCACGGTGTAGGTTGAGAAGATCGAGGTGGGGGTTCCCCCTCATCTCTAAAGTAAACAACCACCATCGAGAGAACTTGGCAAGAAACGGTCCGGGGATCGAACGTAGAGGGTGGGAGCAAACGTTATAGATGCAACTACCTGTAGCCCATAGAGCTAAAGCAACAGCGGCGAATGTAGTGTAGGACATGTTGGCGGATGGTCGCTCGAAGAGCGATTAATACAAACAGAAGAGAAAAGGCTTGGAGTGCAAAAAAGAAGGGGGGAAGAGAGAGTCACTTTTTATTTTGGGTCGTTTCTTTTGGGTGGTTGTGACTGTTTATCTTCGCAAATCGATGCAACCGCATCCAGACATACACGCTTCCACCTCTTTCGCCTCTTCCACTTCCCTCCCCCTGCTGCGATGCCCTCTCCATATATCAACAGCCACTGAAGCACAGGCCTTCATGTGAACTGGTTTTCCTGGTTATTTAGCTAGTGCAAAGGCAAAGGCCCAACAAGATCACTTAGTAAACTAACAAGAAACATGTAAATCTCACCGATCTCCCGAGAGCCGTCTGGGGAAGATACCCCCGCATCCCCGGATACCCGGTTTCCCCGCAACGTTCTCCGGATCTGAAACAGTAACCCATATCAGATTCTATTTTATAACTCAAACCCGCCGGGCTCCATTCTTTAGTAAACTCAGAAGAGGAAATTATCTAATTATCTATCTACTTGACTTCTATTCCAGTTACTTTGTCGTCCCTCCTCTAGCCCGTCCCTGGTGGAGAATCAGCCGAGCCGAGTAGCCATGTCCGCCCCATCACTCTCCCAGCCACCTCGTTTGGATTTCCCAGACCGCCCGCAATTCTCCGGGTTTATGAAGCCATGCCAAGTTGAAGGAGAAGTGTTCAGCCTTGAGGTTCGCGGGGAGATCCCGGCGGACATTGACGGGACATTTTATCGCGTGATGCCCGATCCCCAGTTTCCCCCGTTCATTGAAGACGATCCGGTATCGCCCCATCCCAAGAGATGCCTGTGATATGTTCGAACACGAAACTCAGATGCTGACGATATTGGCAGTGGTTCAACGGAGACGGGAACATCAGCGCGTTCAGGATCAGAGACGGGCGGGTCTCCTTCAAGCAGCGATACGTGCGAACGGAGAAGTTCAATCGCGAACGAGAGGCACAACGTGCCCTTCTTGGTGAGTTAGAAGAAGAAGAAGAAGAAGAAGAAGAAGAAGAACAATCAGAAGCAGGAGAAAGGAAAAGGATCCCGCGTGATAGATTGGTCTACTCGACAGGTCCGTAGACTAACTAGCCCACATCTCTCTAGGCAAATATCGTAACAAGTTCACCGACGCCGTTGAATTCAATATCCGTACCACGGCCAACACAAACGTCATTCACTTCAACGGAAAACTGCTAGCTCTCAAGGAAGATACCCCGCCATATGCTCTGGACCCCGAAACCTTGGAGACCCATGGTTTGTACACATTCGATGGTCAACTGCCCAGCTTGACCTTCACCGCCCACCCAAAATTCTGCCCAAAGACGGGAGAGATGATTTGCTTCGGGTACGAAGCTAAGGGCGACGGTTCTCCGGATATCTGTTATTATTGTGTGGGCCCAGATGGCAAATTTTTAGAGGTTGTGTGGTTGCGCTCCCCCGTTGTAGCCATGATTCATGACTTTGCCGTCACAGAAAATTGGGTACGTGAATGAGGCTCCCCTTTCCTCTCCTCCCCTAGCTACCACCTCCGACATAAGTGTTAGAGGGAGAGGAGTCCTATGTCCTAAGTCTTGGGGTCTATCTAGGTTATTTTCCCCATCATCCCGCTGCTTTGCGACGTCGAGCGTATGAAACAAGGCGGTGAGCACTGGCAATGGAGCCCCGAGACTCCATTTTATGTTGGTGTGCTTCCACGGAACGGGGCAAAGTCCACCGACATCAAGGTGAATTCTAGAGAACCATAAAAAGGCTCACCATTTTATCTTTCCAATCCTAACTTATTCTGCCGTAGTGGTTCACCTACAAAAACTCCTTCCCAGGACACGTTTCTAACGCATACGAGGATGAATCTGGAAACATCGTACTAGATCTCGGTCTCAGTGAGAAGAACGTTTTTTTCTGGTGGCCAGATGCCAACGGTAACGCACCCGAGCCGAGCTCGATTCTTTCTCATTTGACCCGGTTTACAATCGACCCGCAGTCCTCGAATCCGGAGCTGAGCAATGCCGAAGTCCTCCAGGCCAACAACTCGGAGTTCTACCGAGTCGACGACCGCTTTGCCACCCAGGCCTATCGTCACTGCTACTTTGATTTGATGGACCCGACCCTTGGGACAGATTTCCAGGCCATCGCTCATCAGCTGGGGGGCGGTTACCCGTTGTATAATTCGCTGGCACACTTGGACGTGGTCACACGTAAGATTGAGACATACTTCCCTGGCCGAACCCACATGGTGCAGGAGCCAGTGTTTATTCCTCGTCGTGGATCTACCGAGGAAGGAGATGGCTATGTTTTGGCACTTGCAAACAACTACGCGTCCATGTCCAGCGAGTTGCATCTGCTGGACACCAGAGACTTCACAAAGGCCCAGGCGGTTATCCTGCTGCCGATCCGGTTGAGGGCAGGGCTTCATGGGAACTGGGTAGACAGTGGCGATATCGCATCGAACTAAAGGATTTGGGGCACTGACGGCGTTGGCAAATAGCACAAAACCCCGAAATTTCAAATTCACTTTTCTCGGCACCAATCCTATTTAGTATAGCTAATAGTATTATACGCTCTTTACGCTCTTGCGATGGTTGTCCCGTGTCGATCGCATCCAAGTGCGGAAAGTCTTCGCTAGCCTTGTACAAACATCGGACTTCGATCAAAAGCCAAGTATGCATGAAACAAGAATAAGAATTAAATAAAATAAAATGAACGATCACGAGATTAGAGATGGGTGAATATACCTCAATGGAGATGTGAACTAACTGCCTTATCTTCCATCTAGCAGTCGCTTCAGCTGGAGTCTATCATTCAAACGAGTATCTAGCAATTCTCTGTATCTCAGATCTCTCAACTTCCCAGTCAAAAGTCAGGAACCCCTGAAGCTCGAAAAGGAATCACAAAAGCAGGCCTACTTTACAGATATTTCGCCTCAGGGATGCCGCACGGGTTTAACAACGCATTGGGGGCAAAAAGGTCAAACATCTTGTGTCCCTCGGCTTGATCTCTAGGTCCTAGCGGGGAACTTGGTTCACTTCCCCAATACCCCGGACGCTAATGCCCCCCGATATTCCAGCAGCATGGCCGGGCCAGGCCGACCAAGCCAATCCGAGACTGCGGCGGGCCTTCCTATTTTTTGCCCCTCGGAATCACTCCCCGACACACCCGACACCCCCGGCTGACATCGTACCTACCTGTGAAAGGGTCAATTTGTCACAGGGAATGAGTGCCACTAGCCTTCGGAGGAGTGTTAAAATCGTTCTTTGCTTTCTCCGCGTATGCGCCATCTTCCTTCTATATAATGGCAGGAGTGTAAACATAATGGCTCACCATGAAGTTCTACCATCTAAACAGAAGGCACTCTCGAAGCCCCCAAAACTGGTACATGTTACCCATCCAAACTGCGCATATCCAAGAAAGAACTGTACGACCAAATGGCCCCCCCATCCCACCCGCCGGCCCCCGACGCCCAGTCGTTGAAAAACTTCTTCGATCAAATCGCCCTCGTCCTTGGTGAAGAGCATGTCTCCCGAGACCACCAGCATGGAGCCCTCAAAGGCCGCCTGGGCGAGGATAGCTACGGCGACGGCTTTTCTGCTAGCGATAACAACCAACCTAGCGGCGCAGTCCGCCCTAGCTCGGTTGAAGAGGTACAACACGTCGTCAAGCTTGCCAACATCCACAAAACCCCGCTGTGGACCATTTCCCGAGGGAAGAACTTGGGGTACGGTGGATCCGGTGCTGCTGTCAAAGGGAGTGTTATTCTCGACCTTCAAAGGATGAACAAGATCATCGAAATTAACGGCGAGTATGGGTACGCTATTGTCGAACCTGGTGTCTCTTTCTTCCAGCTCTACGAGGAGATTCAACGGAAGGGGCTGGCTCTCTGGCCATCCGTCCCAGCAATCGGATGGGGCTCGGTTTTGGGCAATACTGTTGACCGCGGCTTCGGGTACACGCCTAACGGAGAGCACTCCCAGTCTCAATGTGGTATGGAAGTCGTGTTACCCGACGGAAATCTGCTCCGAACAGGATCAGGCGCTATGAATAATAACAAATCCTTCGCGTTGTATAAGGGGTATGCCACTATCCTGCATCCGCTGAACAACCATAAGCTAACGATTGCTTTTGCTGTGCTTAATAGAGGTTTTGGCCCAAGCCTTGATGGTCTCTTTTATCAGACAAACCTTGGTAGGATCAATCTCCAACGCCCGCCGACACAATCGCAAATGATGGGCCGACTCTAGACCAGCCACTAACAATGCAAAAATTAGGTATTGTCACGAAGCTTGGCATTCACATCACCCCTGCGCCGGAAGCGTACGCCACAGTCGATGTCAGTGTTCCCCGTGAGGAAGACCTTATTCCGCTAGTTGGAACCCTTTCCGACCTCATGCGCCGCTCTGTTATTCTAAACTCGCCGTCCATTGCCAATATCTTCCGTATAGCCTTGACGTCGTCAATTCCGGGAGTCCAAGCTAAACTGGGTGAGTACATGAAGCCTGGCTCATATGTCCCTTACGACGTGCTCGAAGAGATTCGGCTGCAACATGGGTGGGGGTTCTGGAAGGCCTACTTCTCCCTCTACGGATCCGTGGAAATGTTACCGGCGTTGAAAAAGACTGTCGAGCGTGCGTTTTCCTCTATTTCCGGCGTCAAGATCAATTGGCGTGAGTTTCCCGGTTCCCCCGGAAGGACCATCACTGCTGCCGAGATTGGCGAAGAGGAGATCCCCCACAGCGGCATCCCGACACTTGCGCCTCTCGGCCTTGTGGACACAAGGGGAACCAAGGGTGGTGCGCACATTGACTACTCACCCATAATCCCTCCGTCAGGCCGTGAGCTCTATGACTGGTACTTGACCGCGAAGCAGAGAAACATCGACGCAAGGTTCGACTTCTTTGCGGATTTCCACGTCTACCCCCGGTATGTTGTCGGAATCGATTTGGTAATTTACGCAATCGACGAGGAGGAAAGGGTCCTGGCTCTGTACAAGCATTTGATGGAGGACGGTGCGAAGCAGGGGCACATGGCATACCGGACACATGTGAAGTTCATGGACGATACAGCCGCGAAGCAGAACTTCAACCAGTCTGCATTTTCACGAGCTACACGCCTACTCAAGGATACTTTAGATCCAAACGGGATTTTGTCGCCCGGCAAATCGGGCATCTGGAATTCAGCGAAGCTACCGCTCTCCAATTGATGAATAGTCGATAGTAAAGTCTTCACCATCAATCTTATCCGAGTTAACGCAAAGCGAAATTCCAGTTCCTGGATACTGGGTCACAAATACCATATGTCCATTTTGATCTCAAGAGGTATATGGAAGATTCCTCACATGTCATACTGCATAGAAAATAGCTGCAACAGTATTTCTGATGCCAGGAAATTTTTTGCAAGATGACAGTAAAGTAGGTCATTCCCACGAAGTAGGTAATATTGGTAGGGGAGATGCCGACCTAGCACAAAGACACTACCGATAAACATTTTACAAAGTACGTAGTATATACCTCGCTCAGATGATGATCTCATAGCAGGCCAATCGCGAACGCTTCGTGGCTGTTGGAGTTGCCCTCTCGCAGGCTCCCATGTTGACGGCCCCGGCTGGATGGCTGCTGGCTGGACTGGAGCTGCTACCAAACCTCGAACAGTTCAGCATCCTGCAGCATCACCCGCCGGTCCCAAACGCTAATTCTTGATTCTCGGCTATGATCTTGTTCGTTTTTTCTATCTCCCTAGCAACCATTGTTATTTCAGCTGAGATACTTAGAATCTGTGCGACAATTAGCTCCCGCTGTTGGATAGGTAGTTGTGGTAACAGGGACAACAGGTAAGCTTGCTGGGCCTGCAGGTCCTGATATCGAGCAAGCAGCAGTTGACGCCTGGCCTGAGCTGCAGCCATTCCACCACGCCTATTTCGACATTAGCCGTGTTCTTTATAGTATCTATCGTATGGGGCATTCTCAGTGGATGTATCAGCTTCATTTCGGACCAAGATGTCAGGTTGCAAATCGTTTAGGGACTGCCCTGTATTGCCATCACTTCTGTAGGAGTAATTGAATTAGTGATAGGTGGCTCCCGACTTGGCGCGGAATGGTTTCATGCCTCTGGAGTGATCTGGTGCTGATCTTTGATGGGTCAACAGGACTGGCCAGAGTCCCACAGAGCAAATACAAGAGGCTGGATTCAATGAAAAATGGACGCATGATTGCTGAATTACTCCGTAGATGCCGTTTAGGTGATTTCTATCCTAGACGAACCTTGCTGTCACTGCGGGCTGCTTGTTCGTGCGGAGAGATCAAGGCACTCCTGAGACTACTCTTGAAATCAGACACGCCAGTATTTATCAATGTCCTGTTGGGTTGGTTGGGTCTCCAATCGGCCGATGGGAGGGCGTGAGGACGTGGGGGCCGCCGCAGGATTTCAATGAGAATCCTACCATGCAGCCACAACAATAGCTAGGCTAGGGGTGTATAAATGCTTCGCACTCTGCTGTATTTTCTTAGTGCTGTCCTGCAGTGCAAAGTTACGGGTGACACAGGCACATGAATGTATTCGTATTGACGCCACTGAATACCATTCAGGATACAGCTGAGATTGAACTACGCATACACATCCATCGCATTGGATTTCGATAAGATGGGGCCATTGGCACATCATTCTCTGGCGAAAATACCAACCCCGGCAGTGGATATTGGGACATCCTGGTCGGGTATCTAGTTTCCTATTCGGATGTCGAAAGGAAAGAGGGTCAGGTATTACCAGATCACGGCCTCCCGCGTTAACTCTCCCAGTACTTCGTAGTTCCAGTAGATTATCATAACTCGAGACCGCGTTTCCCTGAAGAACGGATAAGTCATAGTACAACACAGAGCTACATATAAAGAGAAAGCCATGAAAGCCCCAAAACTATACAGTCAAATTCACTGGCGGGTTACCGACTGATATATACTCCTTAAAGGTTCCCACTAAAAGCACCTATCCCGGCGCTAATGTACGCCCTCCTGACAGTAGTTTGTATGACCCTCCCCTGCTCATCCACGTGATAAAACTTGCCCTCCCTCTTCGGGAGATGCTCCACCGCTTTCACCGCCGGCGGCTTGAATAACGCCTTGAGCTTTCCGAGCGTCGACTCCGGGTCCCTAGGTGGCTTCTTCGCTGGCATTTTGTCGACTACCGTTTCCTCATAGTAGAAGTAGTCGGCCGCGGTTGATCTGGGGATCTCGGGGACAGGGTTGCCGTCATCATCGACAATGTAGTTAAGGGGGGCGGTCTTGGAGAAGGCGGCAGAGTTGGACATTTTAGACGATGATGGAGGATGTGAAAGCCGTCGGCAGCATCATTTATCGGGGAATGTACAGAGTAGGAGATCACGGAGTTGAAAAAGGCAACGGCCTATGCCGCGTTTATGTATCCGAAGTCAAAACCGTATGATTTTCGCCCTGTGATACATTACCACCACAAGCTGTATTGGAGGGGAGTCACTCTGGAGTGGCGAAGCGAAGAGTGAGGCCCAGTTCAACTGCAACTACGGAGTATCATTGGTGGATAATTTGTCCCGACATTGATGTGGCCACGGTCATTTCAATCAATAAAAACCGGAAAAGGGTTTAACGTCATGCCTTGGTGAGGCGTAGTCCCGCGGTAGATATTTGGGCATCTCGGTCAGGTATCTGCCTCGCCAATATTTTCTTCTTTTGGGGATGGCGCCAACCAGTGCAACTTCATAATGTAGATTACCACAGGTATCCCGCCGCAAGGAAAGGGCGAGGTGTAGGCACCTATTTGCCAGCAGGAAGAAACAGTTGGTAGCAGTTTCGCCAACGGTCAGCCTCATTCTCCCTCATTCTCCCTCATTCCACTTTCCACTGTCCTCTGGTCTGTTTAATCAAGCAGCGCTCCAAGATGGGCACAAATGGTGATTATTCCAATGTCTTTTGAGAACGTGTTGCAGAAATTGTGCGACTCCCTGACAAGGGCGCTTAGCACGGCCAAAACTCAACGCAGCAATGGGCGCATGGTTTAGTGGTATAATTCCTCTTTAGCATAGAGGCGGTCCCCGGTTCGATTCCGGGTGCGTCCACATTTTCTTTTTGTCTCCTTTCTTTGAAACTTTTTTTTTTTTTTTTTTTTTTTTTTTTTTCCCTTTCTTTCATTTCTTTTCTCCGAATTACTTCGTCTCTTTCTTATAAATTGATAATAACGTAGCTGAGGCTAGCACCAACGCTGTTTCATCTGAGTCAATAGTCTGTTCCGAAAAAGAGTGAGATGAGATCACGGTCGTCGCGTTCCTATATCCCGGACATGCGAACGACCGAAACACCCGATGGTGAATATTGCAAGACTAGATTTCTACCAATAATCGTATACCATGCACAGCTTTTATTTTTCCATTCTCTAAGTATCTAAATAGTATCTACTGACGTCTCTGGATCTGCAGTTAAGAAATCAAAGTCGCACCCCTTTTCGGCCTGGTTCACGTTCCTTTCGTAAAGCCCTCGGTATCCGCGCTGAGTTTTTCTAGCTTGCCAAGGATCTCGGCCCCTACCTCCTCCCGCCTTCTCCTTCTTCCTATTTTCTATTCTCTTTTTAACCTCGCTCTCTTCGACATCCAGGTGAAGCAGCCTCTCGGCTACATTGCAGGTGATGAAGTCGCCGTCTTGAACGATGCCAAAGACTGAGTCAGGATCCACTGACTCGGGCGAAATATGCAGAACAATCGTGCCTCCAGCCGTGCCGCTCATCCTACCGTCACTGATTCTAAGCATATCCGTGACTCCCTTCTTAGCGAGCTTCCGGGGGATGGGGATAAGCCCGGCTTCTGGCATGCCTGGGTTCCCCACCGGCCCGATGCCCTGCAGTACGAGAACCGAATCTTCCGTAACGTCGAGGTCATCCGAATCGATTCTCAAGGCAAGGTCTCTGCTGTTTTTGAACACGCAGGCTCTGCCACGGTGTTGAAGCAGGCGAGTGTCCTTCGAGGCGCTAGCTTTCATCACGGCACCTTGGGGCGCCAGATTGCCATGCAGGACGACTAGGCTAGAAGACGGATGGATTGGATCATCCAACGAGCGTACGATGCGCCTGGAATAGTCGAACGGGTGGAAAGGTGTCTGGTCAAGTAATTCCCCCAGTGTTTGGCCTGTGTATACTCGCGCGTTAAGGTAGAGGAGGGGCCGGAGCGTATGCATCAGGGCCAGCATGCCCCCCGCGTGGTGAAAATCGGTCATGTAGTTTTCACCGCTAGGCTTCAAGTCAACGAGGAGGGGAGTCTTTCTGCCAATCTCGTCGAACGTTTGGAGAGTGATTCGACCCCTGACGGTTGGATGCCGATTGACCAAAGCCATGAGATGCACAATGGCGTTGGTACTTCCTCCAATAGCCTGCAGCACGGTGATGGCATTCAAGAAATTCTCGTATGCGAGGAGTTGCTGGGGCCTGAACTTTTCTTTGCCTCGGAGGATCGCAACTGCGTTCTTGCCCGTCTCCTCGGCCACGCGTAGTCTGGTCGAGGAGACCGCGGGGCTCGTGGCACCGGCCTTGAGATCGATAAGACCCAGAGCAGCGGTAATACAAGCCATAGTACTCGCAGTTCCCATGACGCCGCACGTCCCGGCCGTTGGTGCAAGTTCTTTATTAATGTCCATGATGTCTTCGATATCAACCTCGCCCGCGCGATATTTGGCCCAGCTGTTTCTGCAATCGGTGCAAGCTCCCACTCTGGCCCCCTTTACGGATCCCGG
This sequence comes from Scedosporium dehoogii, assembly GCA_002812735.1. NCBI lineage: Eukaryota > Fungi > Ascomycota > Sordariomycetes > Microascales > Microascaceae > Scedosporium > Scedosporium dehoogii. The sequence goes on along the minus strand of PGIR01000042.1, from coordinate 112,742 downwards.
CATCATTGGGCCGGTTAGCAGAGGTAAGAAGGGAATGTTTGCAGAGATGCCGCCCATGAGTTGCGCCGGAACAGTCTTGTCGCAGCCGCCAATCATGACCACCGCATCCACCGGCTGTGCTTTGACCATTTCCTCGGTATCCATGCTCATGAGATTTCTGAGATACATACTCGTCGGGTTGGAGAAACTCTCGTGGATGCTGATGGTGGGGAATTCCATGGGTAGACCACCGGCCAGGAGAATCCCGCGCTTCGCAGATTCGATGAGCTGAGGAATTTGACCATGGCATGGATTGAAGGATGAGAAAGTGTTGATGATCCCGATAATGGGTTTACTCAAAGACTCGTCGGTGTAGCCTAGCGCATTGATGAAGACTTTCCGGAGAAACAAGCTGAAATGGACATCGCCATACCCAGGTAGGTTCGATCGCAACCCGCCTTGGTCTGCCGAGATGGGACTGTTGAGGTCATAATCAGAAGGGATTGCCGACTTAGGCCTGCCGCCTTCATCGCCATCGTTACGGTTTGGTTCCGTCATGTCTAATTGTTTGATGTTGGTGGTTTGAGCGCATGAATCTCCGAACCGCTGGACCAGTGCTCGCTTTTGGGAAACAACACTTTTTTCGAATGACAGTGATGAGAACAGAGATGACCTTAACCCTTGCTTCAATTGGTCCGTTTGGTGTGTATTCGCCAGAAAGGTAAGTAAAGGTAAGTAATAAATAAAGGAGAGCTCCCTCATTCTCATGGAGGGACTTGAACCAATTGCTTGGAAGCGGGGCAACAATGTCCATGATTCGCAAGAAAAGAAGACGATGACGCTATGCCTTAGTCCTCTTCTGTAAATGGCTGCAACATCAAGATTGGAGCGTATCTGTATACCTTGTACTTTTATTACTTATCGTACCAAACTCCTTTTCTATAAATATTCTACTGTCATTCGAGATCTACTGCCAGCCTTGTGTTGACCATCAAGGGATCTAGCCCTTAGAGAAGAGGCAGACAGTGGCGTCTATCACTCGGCGGTGCTCCTGTTTCCTGCAAGGACGGTCCTTGAATGATCCGGCTTCGGCACAATTGCCTCTTCGCTCTGGCTATCGAGGATACTCGCGTCGTGCACACTTTGCTTCTTATCGCGCGGATGACCATCATCATGTCCATACGGTCGAAGTGCAAAGTTGCCGCTGCTTGAGTGGCCGTACGGATGTTTGCTCTGTCCGGAGAAGTAGCCTCGAGAGCTTCCCCAGAGGCGGGGTAGGTACGTCCTCAGCATTACTCGGAAGGTCGATGCAGAACCGCAGATGATAGCTGGTTGTTAAGAATTGTGGATTAGTTCAAGATTTGTCGAAAGCGGGAGGTGGGACAAGGAAAATTCTTGGCTCACCGGCGTAAACCTCGATACTACACCAGTTGAGGGAGTCGGCGAAGTAGAACCAGATGTCGTCTTCGTGCTTGAGCTTCAGGACGTAGTAATAACGGATACCACCCGCTTGTGCAACTAGATGTTAACCCCTGATGACTGCGAGGCGAGGCTTCAATGGGTCCGAGGAGGGTCAACACACCAATCAGGGCAACGGTTCCGATGCAGAAAAGGAAGAGGACGGCGACCTTTTGCCGACGAGGAACCTGCAGCTTCCACATCATGGGAATCGGCAACAGATAAATGAAGATATCCTGGACAATACTGCGGAGAGGTGGGTGTCCGGAGATAAGCGCGTCTTCCAATCAGGCAAGAAAAATAAGCTCAGGACAAAACTCACTTGATGATGCCATTTGCCTCAAAGAATACCTGTCGTTGGGAGGCGGACATGCACTTCTCTCGTAACGGATCCGTCAAATCCCAATACAGCGCCGGAGGCCAGCACTCGAAGATGCAAATCAAGGCGGTCGATACGGTTAGGCCGATGACGGTGAACATGAGAAAGTAGATTGCCCAGCGTGTGTATTTTCTGTGGTCCACCCGCATGTAGAACACGAGAATGCTAAGTTTGACGAAGCAGAATGCAAGGACGTAGAGAAGTCGGTTGGCGTAGTTCGACTTAAGTAGGTGCACGTAATTCTCGATCGGTATGTGTTCGACTGTAGCCACGAGGGCGCCGGGGTCTGTTAGCACCGAAGGTGTCTTGGAGTGCTATGGGCTCGAGGAAAAGAGAAAGAAAGAAATGGAAAGAACTGACTATGAACTCCAGCTCCATACCAGGCGCCTATGATATTGTCTGTCAGTGAAGGGCCAAGTTTGGTCGCAGATCATGTTGACGTACAAACCATATTTGCTATTGATAAACCAATATTGCAAACCTGCCACGGTTAGTTTCTTGCCCGAAGTTAGTGGAGAGTATGTTTGTCTATACCACGCCGAGCAGCATTAGATCTTGAGAGGGTTAGTATGTTCTTCCATTCGAGTTGAAAGCCATCAATGGCACGGTGGCGTTCCACTTACAATCATCGGCCCCGAGACCGCATTTGATGATACGGAGGCGGCAGTAGATGCGGAGAGCCATCACAATGATCGCAAGAATTGAAAAGACGATACCGATTGCGAAAACAGACGCCTGGTTCGTACCCGGCATCAGCTCTCGGGTGGACCACGCGTGAAGTCCTCCATCTACCTGCAATGGCGGCATCGCGTCGGTGTTGTTCTGGCAAGCGGTATTAAAATCGACTGGCTAAATTATCGGGGGCTCCAGTACCGAGGGAGTCGCTGCGAGAAATATCCACATCGAAGTCCGGTCGAGACATCAAGTCGAGGCATCTGGACGTTAATAAGTATTCTGAGCCGCGGCTTTGTAGAGAGGATCTTCCTTTCCATTTCTCAAAATCATGAGAGACCAAGTTCAAGTGCAGAAAAGGGGGCCTGATGTTGCAATGGGGGTCTGGCATCTGTTGGAGCCCTGCCGTGTGACGATCGATCCTTGCCCAAAAGGCCCCGGTCCGTACATTCCGTTGGCCAGGTTTAGCTTCCTTCTTGACATTTCATTCTCCTTCTCATTACCAGGCTTCGGCAGGGGTCAGTGTACGGAGTATGTACCATCGGGAGATGATGACCCGAGTTGAGCCGGCGGGTCGAGTTTGGCGTATATAGTCTCCGACCCATCTCAAATCCCTTGAGATGAATGCCGAAGAGGCAGGTTTCGGTTGGAATTATTAGACGATTTTCAGGAATGGTTTAAGTTAGTCAAATGAACAGTTTATGGTCATATGAAGCTACCTGATTGATCTACGATTTCAAGGCCCGTACAAAATAACTTGTCATAGGGCAGCGAGCACCTGAAGGTGATACCTCAACTGGCGATGGAAGTGAAGTACAATAGGCAATCTTGCGAGCAGTGCCGAAGGTAGGGGACATCACTGCTTCTTCCCTATACAGCTATCCATAGTCACGCCCCTCTCTCCGTTCTTCAGTGCATTCAACTCATCCAAGAAGTCCTTCTTCCAGTCCTCCTCCAACCTTTTCGGATCCCACCCCAGAAGCTTCTTCGCCATGGTTCCCTTTTGGGCCTTGTTACCCGCCCAACCCTGCTCTGCCATGTCTACAAGCCCCGCTGTGATCTCATCGGCGATTTCCTGTAACGGTACTTGTCTAATCTCCTTTTCTTTGGGCGTATCCTCCCGAGGGAGAACGCCGGTATCGAAGGCGGCGTCTAGGCATCGCTGCATAATCTCCGTCTGCAGGGCTCGACCGACGGCCGGGAAGATAATGCCGTTCTTCCCCGATGGGATGTAACCGACACCGCGGTCCTCGCGTTCGAGGATGGTTCGCACGAGGAGAACGTACGCATCGGCGAGGTCCTCGACGTGCACCCAATCGAAGTTCGACGTCTCGTTCAATTTGAATCCGTGGCCGTGCTGTACGACGTACCGCATGATGACGGGGATGATGATGCCCTGCTTGTTGAAAAGACCTGTGCCAGTGCCGAAGATGCAGGGTGTATTCAGGCTTACCGCCTGGACGCCCGTCTCCTCGGCGGCCGTGAGGACGCCTACTTCGGTGGTTCTCTGCGGGTAAGGGTGTCTCGCGTCCTCGGCCTTGAGAAACTCGTACACTGCATTTCCATCAGCGTCGTCCCATTCTCGATCGGGGTAAGCCGTCTCCGTCAACGGTCGGTCTCCGAGGTTGGTGCATCCGGCGATGTGCAGTAGCCATGGTACGGGGTTGCCAGGCTTGATGCGGCGGGCCAGCCCATGAACGAAAGCCTTGGCCCCGTCGGCGATGAAGCCCGACCCGGTGTTTACGATAATGTCGTAGTTGGAGGCGGTTTCGGTTATGAAGGGGATGTCAGTCAGGCCTGCCCACTGGATGGTATTGACACGATCGCCGTAGGCCTCGCGTAGCTTCTCGGCGGCTTCTTCACTGCGGACGAGGAGGTCGAAGGTCAATCCCTGAATGCTCGGTTCCTCATTTCTGATGAGATGGTCGAGGATAGTACCGCCGACATAGCCCGTCGCACCGGTGAGGAGAATTCTGTTGGTCGTGGAAGCCATAATTAAAACTGTTTTTATTCTTTTTTGCCTTCGCAAGGACGTAAGAAGCAAGTAATAGAAACGGAATGTGAAGAAAAACAAGAAACCGTGGGATCTTCGGGTTCCATCCAGGGGCCACACAGGAACAAGAAAACATGGGGTATTTCTATTTGGATTTCCATCCATGACACCGATCATACGGCCCTAGCATGTTATGGGCTCAACGGTCATCTACCCTGCAAAACTTGACAGGAGCATTTTAACTATTGGGTAGCAAATCACCCCGGTTGATGGTTGATCATAATAGTAATGCGCCAGAGTGTGAGACGACGAGCTATGCTTAGCGCTGACCCACGAGCTGCGATGCGACCCGGTGCCAGGGTCCTTCCCTTGGAATGGTGTAAACCCCTCAATCCCTACAGACTCAAAACGAGATAGAGCCTCTCAATCCTGGAATAGGCGGTGATAGGTAGGAGCGGAAGCTCTCCCGGTGACGGGGGGTGGTGCTGTACTAGCTGGTAAATTCAGGATCACGTACCACATGCCCATGTTCAAGTTAGTCCCCTGGATAATGTTACATTTCGCGAAAAGATGCTGGCTGCATCATTTGCCAAGTGGAAGCGCCTCATAGGCAGCCAGAGTGACGGGCTCTTCATTTCGGTAAAGCTAAGACCAGGATGTTTGTCAGAAGGGTGGACTTGGGGCAAACTCTTCAATGCAGCGCCCGCAAGAGCTATCACCTCTCAACAACAGCCATGGCTAATACCTCTGGAATTGCTTCCTCCGTGTGTGGATCAACACCCACCTCACCAGCACCGTGCTTGGTAGGGCATTAAACTTCCTTTCATACCAAGGCAGGCGAATTCAACCTTTTCCCAAATATAGATAATACTTCGGAGGGCTAAGAATAGTGGGCATAAGAACTGCAACCCTCTCTTTCTAACCTTGGGCAGATGACGATCCAGTGAAGATTTCTGGCCCCCGTCACCCCGGTGGACATCAACCAGGGTGTATTCTGCGGACAACCCAGGCTCCCGGGTAGAGAAAGTTATTAATGTCTCATTATTGCCTGTCTAAGAAGGAAATATTACGATGATCGGTGTGGGGTTTTGACACGTCTTTGACACCTCTCTGTCGATCTCTCCAGCATCGTCAGAGGCGGTGCTACTTCGTACATAGTTACTCATATCGGTATATCTCTAAGGTGGGTCGATGGAGCATAACCTCAGGAACGAACTGCTTTTCATTACTTCGTACACTATTGTGTTTTCCCTGCAATGGCATCAATCCTACATTACACTATGCATGGGTTGCCCTTATCGATTCCCATTTCCTAACCAAGCTGTGGGGGCACAGCCTCTGTTCTCTTGCTGCCCAAGATTTACCATCCCCTCATCGCCACGTCCAATTAGCACACAACGTTTTCTTCAACAACCCTGGTACTGGTAGTAGAAAAGGAGGTGTAGGACGGGGGACTTGTGCTCTAGCGTGCATAGCGTATGCATACCGTGGTACTGTCGCCATCAATAGACGACAGGCCGGCAGTAGAAATGATAAACTTTCCCTCTCACTTGAATATGAAGTTCTATGCCATATTTATGAGGAGTTCAGCTCATCACTCTTTACGTCTTGGAGACACATACGGACATACGAAACGACCTGGCTTGGGTGGGCGCTATCTTATTCTGCATGTCCGCCAGCCTTGGTGGGCTAAATGCTTTTTCATCCCAGGAATTGGGATTAGGTTGCCAGCGAGGAATATTGGCTATCGACAGCATTTGCTTTGGATTGTAGGGGCCTTGATAGTGAATAGGAACAATACAGCGGCCTGGTCCTACTCTACAGCTTCATCAAGTGTAGGAAGACAACACCGAATACTTCACAATTCTGATTGAAAAGCTGATATCACTTGCAATGACAGGTAGGTTGGGGCAACGGGAGTGCTCAAACATCCTTTTCAGGACCTTTGAATTTTAGGAAGCTGCTAAAAGCAATACTAAACGAGTGGCATGGTCCGGCGGCTAGAACAGCGGCCTAGACACGTTGATTTCTGCTGTTGTGCTCAATCTGGTTCATCCTGATCTGCATGCGAAAATCCGTCTCTCTGAGCCCTTAACATATGCCCGGAGAGCAACAAATCCTAATTTACTTAGTAGTCCTCTCCGCGGCTAATGACCTCCTTCACGGTAGGTCGGAGCAAGATTGTCTAGTTCAGGCATCATTAGTTCGCGGTCCTGGAAGTGGAGGGAGATGTGGGCTACTCACATGCTCAAATTGGGCTGAATATGACCCTTTCTTGTCAACCAGAGGCGGGTAATCTTCAACAATGCCAGATTTGACGAGATTGTTAAGCTGCCAAAAATCTACGTTAGCTAACAGAGATGCGAACATGTTTTGAAAGAGCTGAGGCATGACATACACCGAGGAGATATTTCTCCTGTCCGAGTCGGTCCAAATAGCGGCGACAGAAAGGAATGGTGCCAAAGTTCTTCTTGATGGTAGTCAAGAGCGATTTGGCCGAAGACAGACGCAAGTCCACCTTTGGAGCATCCGTGCGCATTGCGTAATGCGAGACGTCACCCTCGTTGTAGCAGCGCCCATTGCCAGTGCTGCCGAAGGTCTCGATGGCGAAGACGTCGCCTTCTTCCATCTTCGTAACGTCGTTAGTCGCGACGGATGGAACACTCTTGGTGCCGTGGATGCTGTAGGGCATGATGTTATGGCCGGTGATGTTACGAATGGGCTTGATGGGGTAGGTGACACCATTGATCTCGCATTCATAGCTTTCCATGGTCTCCTGGATATACCCGCCCAATTCGCCGAGGCGAACATCAATGCCCGCTTCACGGACACCGGTGTTGGTCGCGTCCTTTACGGCCGCGAGAAGGTTGTCGTACATGGGGTCCCACGCCATGGTGAAGGCGCTGTCGACGATGCGACCGTTCACGTGGACTCCGATGTCGACCTTGATGACATTGTTCTCTCGAAGAACAGTCTTGTCGCCCGCGTTGGGGCTGTAGTGGGCGGCAATGTCATCGAGGTTCAAGCCGGTGGGGAAGCCCATTCCGGCACGAAGGGCATCGCCTTCAGACAGGCCATCGTGTCCGACGAGATGACGGACGCTGTCCTCGATGTTGTTGGCGATTTCAATGAGGGTTTGGCCCGGTTTGATGTTTTTCTGAGCCCACTGGCGGACCTGACGATGGGTCTCGGCCGCCTGGCGATAATCAGACAGAAAATCGCTGTTGATGTTGTCGAGGTGGCGCTTCTCTTCGTTGGTGGTACGGAAGCGATTCTCATCGACATATTCGACTTCTTCACCCTTAGGGTAGTTGTCGTTGGGGAAAAGTTTGGAAATGAGGACCGACGGGGGGTCGGTCTGGGCAGTGGGAGCCTTCTTCTTCTTGGACTTCTTCTTGTTCTTCTTCTTTTTCTTGGAGCCGCCTTCGCCGCCAGCTACGGCAGCAGCGGTGGCCTCGATGACGACATGTCCATCTGCGTCGTCGTTGGAGTCTTCGCCCGAGTCCTCGGCAGCACCGGATTTGGCGGTACCGTTACCGTGGGCCGAGCCGTTGGCTTTGCCGGATGATTTGGCTGTTGCAAGCTTCTGTTAGCTGGGATAGCTCTTCTCGGGGAGCTCGAACGCGGGGAGAGGGGATGGGGTAAGGCACGACATACCGTCAAACGTCTTAGAGTGCCCGACTGGGGACTTGGCGGCCATTTTGGCGACAGGGATGTTGGTCTCTCAGAATTCTGCGGGAAGGGGATGATGGGTCAGTTTCGATACGAAGTACTATCCGCCAAGGTTTGGGGAAAGCAGAGAGAGATGAACGATGATGGGGTGGGAGAGGAATGAACAAGGTTTGATTGAGAAAAGCGCGAGCTAACTGCGGATGGCTAGTTTGAATTTGTCTTGGTTGGTTTGGACAGGGACAGGAATGTGTTCCCGCCTTCCCCGCACGGAGACCTAAAATTTGTAATGTGAGAGGGCTCGTGATGACGCACCTTATCGGGGCAGCAGGACTGGAGCTATGCATCAATAGAGTTTGTTATTGATGTATTACTGAATTTGAGGATATGAATGGAGTGAGGTATGATGTAATTGAAGCTGCTCATCGAGAAGCCGGGCACCTGCCAAATTGGGATCCCATAAGATCAACAACACAAAATTTGGTACCCGACCTTGATTCTCCTTCCCTCGATACTATTCCGAGTGAAAACTGATTATGAGTTCCGATTCTTCGCCCACGCCCACAGAAATTTACGTTGCTTTCCTTCACGGAGTCCAGGATCTAGTACTCCGTTGGTGGAAGGAACGACCCAGACGTATCCGAATACAGACAAGTGGCTTCGTCCTCGATCTGAGAATAATCGATTAGTCCATTAAACTAGAAGTATCGTCAAGTGCAAACAAGCAGGGGCGCAAATGACGGATGTATTCATAGATGGCGGACCTACACCCACTGACATCGGCCGAGGAATGATATCGATGAAATTACTCCGACTCAGGCTTGCGACCCCAGATGATCTTCTGCTTGTAGTATGCATGAATCTTGCCCGATCGCACTTCTCGCCGGAGGTGGGCAATGTAGACTTGGATTTCCTCCCTCTTCCAGCCCAGCGTGTTGGCGATGAATAATACGTAGCCCTCCGTATCCGCCTCAAGTACGAGTTGGCCGTATTGCCCGAGCTCCTTCAACTTTGGGTCCTTCGGCCATGACCCGATCGGAATCTGTTACACGACGATTAGCAAGACAGACACACACCCAATTCCTGCAAAGATTGATGGATTCCTTCTCATACCTTGAAACTGAACTCCTGAATGTCGACAAATCCTGCCTCTTCCATGCACTTCCTCTGGATGTCGTCCCTCACCACCGTGAAAATCCGACCAGTCTTCCTCTGACCCTCTTCATAGAACTTCTGCCACTGCCCGAGCGCCGTGTCGTCCCTCACCGTACCGTCATCACTGGTGAACCCACACTCTGGCTCACAGCTTTCGAACCAGCCCCCGGGCCGACAAGCCTTGAAGGCTTCCTCGAAGAGGGCCGACCAGTCGGGAATGCTGCCGATTAGCCACCGCATGTGGATGTAATCGAACGTATCAGGCGCGAAGGTCCATGGCTGTGTACAATCCTCAATTTCGCTACACGAGGGGAAAGAACGGATAAGCAGCTTGATTTTTGCGTGATAAGCGCTCCAGGGGCTCACCTACAATTTGAGGTTCGGGGGAATCAAGTGGGCTGAATGGGCGAGATGTCGGTTCCGATTACCTCTGCCTGGGGGAATTCGTCGGCGAAATCGCTGAAGGAAGGGTGTTAGAGACATCTAGACGTGGCGGACTTGGGAATGGAAATCACACATACATCGCCCAGATGCCTATCCAGCAGCGTAGAGTGTTAGATCACATATCCGGGCCGGATTTGACGAAGACATCAAAGCTCCCAAGGCCCAAGTTCACATACCAGTCCCAGTTCCAATGTCAACAGCTTTCTAATCACCAAGTGGGTGTCAGTACTGGGGAGATAATTCGCTGATGCTCGCAATCGGGAACATCGTTTCTTACCCTGACTTTTCCTGCGTCCAAGGGCGCGAGGAAGATTTTCCCATCACAGCCGAGAGTCATGGTATGGTGACTGTTGTCGAGATGAGCTTACTAGAAATATGCTGGGGCAAATATGAAATGGTGCTCAACTTCTGATCGACCTCGACCTACTTTATATCTAAAGACTCGTTCTGTTGTTCATCGTTGGCCCCCCTTTTCCGCCAAAGAAGAATGGTCAGCCATCAAACACACCTGTGAAGCTAATTTCTCCAGCATGGATGGAATAGTATCATGAAAAATCTTACCAATATTCGGCATCCCCCACCTCACCGTGGTACGTCCGACCGTGAAGAGTTCGGTAATTAAGAATGCTCGAAGATATAGAAGCCGTCGAGGAGGGGTTAAGACTACCTACCGCCGACTCCGCGTCGTCGTCGTAGCCATTATCCTAGAGATGACCTTTTTGATTAATTACACTAGGAACCTAGAAGTAGGCCTGGGAATTAGCGAAGACTCGGCGACGGACCTGCGCGGACTGTACCCAGTGCTGAGCGGGTAGAATGCCGACAGTCTCACCCGTCGCATCTTGCGCCCCAGCTCCAGGGCTCTTGGGACTCTTCGGACTCTTGGCGCCCTTCGGAGATGTCGGGGATTTCCTGCCACGACTGGCCTGTCCGGGCGATGATTTGTCGCCCATGGTTTGATGAGAGATTCCTGTTTATTGGGTCTTTCTTGAAGACGTGGTTCCGCGAAAATCCGGTATCAGGGTTCTCATTAATGATATTAATGATGGAAATGGTGCATGGGACAACCTGATGGAACCCAAGGTGAAAATGGGGGGAACTAAATATGGGCTCGACTGCGCGATGATTTCCGCGACCTCGTCAGACCCGGTTCTTCCTCCCTCAGGAAGCCATCGGGACTATCCGCACCGCCCCCGCCCGGTAGAGCCTCATTTGCATCCGCGTTTCTGCACTGCAACCCTTAAGGAACATGCTAATATGCCAAGCCTGGCCAATCCGTGGCCCCCACCCCACTCCTTCGTCGCGATCTGACCAGCAGGATCCTGGAAAAGGACGGGCTGGGCACTCTCGATACGTCATTTATCATAACAATGGCCCGTGTCCAAGACAGGCTCTTGATTGAAGTGGGCGAATAGCATCGAGATACGAATGGTTATGCGAGCTTCCTCGCCGTTCGACGTGGCAATTCCCTGGAGAGGGACCCATGCTCTCACTCGATGAGTCCATTCTTTGCGTCTCCACTCTTCCCCTTCCAGTACGGCATGCAGGCGCAGGTTTGAGCCCATGTCCATTGCTGTCTTTACAGCATGAAAAACAAGAAATTACCTAACAAATTCGCCAGAATGCCGTTACACCCTCGCGAATGCTACCCCCGCGCCGGGATCCTCATTTGGGCGATTGCCGCACTCGGTGAAGAGCAGGCAGGCGCCACATTCTCGACGACGGGCGCCACCAACGAATGTGGTAGGGATCGATTCAAGGCTCCGCATAGATCTCTCCTTTTCAAGGGTCGGTGGTTAAGGTTGAGCATGTGGAGCACCTACCTCTGCGCGTTCTGTTCTTCATGTGAGAGTAGACACTGCATATATTTCCCACAACGGTCTTAGGGCTGTATCCAATCTGAGGTTTCTGAATATGCATGCGTCTTCTTCAAGGGGACTGGCAGACCTGGTCCATCATGGGCCAGGATGCTCGGTCCCCCGTTGTCGACGTGGCATCTCGGTTTACGAGACTTGGTTCTCAGCGTCACGTTTCTATCGGCTCATTGTCCATTTTCGTATCGCTTGGGGTTCCATCTTCCTCTACCCATAGTGACCGTGTGCACCTAGCCTGGCCTTAAGTACCTGGTGGTCATTCGCTGAAGCTTCCGCGGCGCCAGCGATTCCCAGAACTTTAACCCTACGGATGGGCTGGCGCCACAGTCTACGGAAACTGAGGAGCAGATGTAGGTGGACGGAAGAGAAAGGCTCCATTGCTTTTACGGATCTGCAGAATGCAGCTTGATGCCCACACGATTATGCCACTTCGAGCCGCAACTACCCAACTATACGAGATGAACGACTTCAGCTGCTGCCAGGTCCTGCAATCTCCACACAGCTACTCTCCTGCCCGGTCGCTTGCACGTCCAATGGTGGAAGCATACTCCAACCCTCCGATAGAATTGACCAGGCCCTTGGCACGGCTCTAAAATCAAGGAGCAGGAGACAAAGAACGCCACATATAACAGGATTGGCTCCTCCGGGTCATCCCACCACTGACAAGACATCCACAACGGAAGAAAAATATGATCCTTTCCTTCGGCTGGCGTGGCAGAATCATATGACATATTGACGGTAAGGCGGTCAAACCGTTTGAAATTTCCGGGATCCGGCCAAGGAACTCGTTTTATGGATACGACCGCAGATTTCAATTGCGACACCATCGGCTCCCCGTCCCAGCTCACATCTACGTTTTCCAAGGGAGCTGTCCAAAAGATTTCGTTATTTGATCCGGGGGACTTGTCCAGTGAGGATAGCAGTACGGATTGGAAAGGAATCTGCGCCGTACATATGTGCTGGCGAGCCGAGTGTCTGAGTGAAGTCCAGCACCAGGTTGGCTGGTTGAAATCGCGTTGTGAGGGGCCAACACGCTGGCTGGTTCGCCAGGAAAGATGAAGGAGTAGGTTATTTCTCCAGAGCCCTACCACCGGAACATCTCCCGTCAATCTTTGATATAGATCCATAATCCCTGCCATGGAGGCCAGGCTATCGGACTCAAAGGTGAGTTGACGACGGCAGTGCTCTTGAATCCAGGTCCACCAGCCAGAGCCATCCTCGGAGTTCTCTCTTAGATGTCCAAAGTTGAAGAGAGGATGCTCTGAAAGAAGCATGCGTCGATTTTCGGGATCGTCAGGCTGATGATTTGTTTGCCGGAATGTTCCGTCTTCCGACTCTAGCAGGGAGTGGCACTGCCAAAAGAACTGTCCCTTGATCATGTGCACGTTTCGGCGGGACAGGATTGTCTCTTGAAAGACCCAGGCTCTCTTATGAAGTGAAGAACTCTTTAGCGTGGAATGTAGCTGACATCCAGTTACCTCGACAGGACGGAGACAGAGCCGCGCTGGGCCTCCACCTGGAGCGAGCGCTGTTCTTTCGAAAAGTGCTGATGCGGGTACATCCCCAAGACCAAGCCCTCCATGGCAATCCTCTGCATCCGCAGCCGTAATGGTAAGGTAAGCCCCAAGGAAGATAGATGCCATCTTCGACGCTTCCTTTTTCCAGTCTTCCGTGTCATCCTGAACGATGCACAACGAGTCGATCCAGAGGTAGCGAATACCGAGGGCACGAGTTACGAGGACGGTTTCGTAAAATGTTTGTGGGAGATCCTTTAATGGGATGCTTTTCACGCGCTCGTTTAGGGTCGCACGAGTGGTCACTAAGGGGATTTTCCCTCCCCAACGGTGGCTCAAGGCTACGTATTGGGGATTCACGGTCGATCCTGAGACGGTAACTAATCGAAGGTGCTGGCTTAGCTCTTGTCCGACGTCTATTAGTCGACCGGGCAGTGAGGCACTGTCGAAACCGCTCTGGCATTGGGGATGGGATGAATCGCATTCCTTTAGCCACCCCTTGATGGTCGTCGCGCGAGCGGCGAAAGTGAGGTCTTTCTCATACCATATCGGCCGGGTAGCAGCAAGTCCTAAAAAGTGCGATTAGAGAATGACCTGCTTCATTGCGACAAGGGTGATACATGAGCACAGAGGGTGCTTTAGTTTGTCGAACTCACCAGCACTCGACATTACAAAAGGCGCCGATTCCAGCTCGGTCCTCGCAGATACAAGAATAAATTCCCTCACCGATGCCATATTCGGCCCGGCCCCCTTGGCAGCAGCAGTTGTCCTCAGCAAAGATCGAGTCCAGGATCCATTCTGTGCGTCGTGCTCAATATTTCGAACCCCGATTACCAGGCCGAGGAAGTGCCGGCATAGGGAACAAGACTTGGCTGCATCCAGCAGCGAAGCGACGCTGGGGTGATGAGGGTGATTGACCGAATCGTTGTCGGGTACATCAGCAAGTGCGAGGCATTTCGAACAGAGAGCCATCTTGACGAACGAAAACGATATTCATGCGCAGGAATTTGGGAACTAGGTTAAGAGATGGCTGGGGAGCAATAGTATAGGCTGCAGCGACAGCCTCACGGGCGCTGAACTTGCACAGCCCCCGCTTGGCGAAGTGGGAAAGAGGGCCATGGGTGAGGAGGAACCCACGAACTAAACCCGATGAGAATTTCCTCGATGCTGAAATCCTGCTACTTGCATATAAGTGCCGGGTTGTGGAGGAGGCCCGGGAGCGAGGGCTCGTACGAATGCTGATAACTCAACTGCTGCCCTTGGGCATCAGTATGACAGGAGGTACTCCCTTCCACCTTGGTCAAATTTTGCGCTGGACAGGGCTCAGAGCTTTTTGCGACGACTTATAGTAGGGGCCCAGATTTCTTCGGTACGATGGCGGGAATCCGAGAGTGATCAACCTTGCGATCAAAATTGATATACCTCGCAGTCGTACATACGAAGTAAGAGCGGCACATCTAAACCCCATTTTCAGTTTCGTTGGCTGCATTCACCAAGGTGCTAGCCAATGCCTGGCGACCAATGGCTGCCTCTGAGGATGTCAGCTTGGGGCGCTGTTTGCGCATTCAGCTTGAGGGGCAGGTTGTTACGTATCCAAAGAGACGCAAAGTGGAAAAATAAAGTAAGGCATTTCTAGTTTCATACTTAGAATAGTGGTATAATACCGGCCATGTGGCCGATGAAACCCTAATTTCTGCGGCAACCCGAGTGAGTGGATTGCTGAGAGCTTCAAAATATTTTACCGCTATCTCGACTGGTCGTTTAAATTCGTATCTCGTTTCCCTCGTGTGGCAAACTCCGCCCCGCTGTGCTCCGTATAAACTAGACCGTTTCTAGGAGATATGAACGACCAATACGTGATCGCGAGATCAGCTGTGGCATCGGGAAGCGGGAAAAGTCCTCCGATGGAGACAGTCAAAGTGACGTCATCAGTAAGATCGGACTCGGAAAGGTAAATTTCTCCAACGGAGCAAGGCGAGATATCGCGCCGTGTTACGGGCGGAAATCCACCAACACAGGCGCAAATCCGCAGGTAGGCTTTTCGATGATTGCGAATTAACACCGGGATTGCGCACTTCGAGCTGGTGCTGGGGTATATATCTACAACATGAACGCGCGAAGGATGGCCACCTCTCTGCCCTTTAGCATCAATCACCAGTACCTTCACAATCTTGCAAAGTTCAGATCCTAGCCCCCAATGGTTACCCTCTCCGATATCCAGGCATCAAATGCCAAGCTTGCCACGGCCCTACCCGAAGGGCTCGTCGCCGTCTTTGTTGGCGGAACCCGTGGCATCGGCGAGACATCCCTAAAGCAATTCGCAAAGCATACGCGCAAGCCACGAATCTATCTCATCGGCCGGTCAGAAGCGAACGCGAAACGCGTCATTGATGAATGCAAGACCTTGAACAATGAGGGGCAATACAATTTCATCGGCGCAGATATCAGCCTTATTCGCTCGGTAGATGAGGTGTGCAAGGACATTGCGAGTCGGGAAAAGGCAATTAATCTCCTTTTCCTGACGCCTGGGACTTTCACTGTCCACACTGGTAAGTACCATTGCCCGGAATCCAACGTGCGATTCTTTGCTTCTTTGCGGTTTCGCCTTGGGACGAAGTATTAAGATCCGTCACTTGTTCAGAAACTCCGGAGAAGCTCCACTTCTTCATGTCACTCAATTATTACGCCCGAACACGTTTTATTCTTAACCTGCTACCTCTTCTGCGGGTCGCGCCCGATCTCCGCCGTGTTGTCACCGTCTTCGCAGGGACCAAAGAGGGGCAGGTCGACACCAGCGATTTCCAAGCTCGGAAGCTCTCTTTAATGGCAAGCCGCGGCCACGTTTCCTCGATGATAACCTTATCCCTCGAGGCCCTAGCGAAGAAAGCTCCAGAAGTGAGCTTCGTTCACGTATTCCCAGGCGCCGTCACGACAGATCTGGGACAAGACCTTTCGGGTCTGCCCCTGAAACTTGCAGCACGTGTTTACAAGTTCGTTGTGCCTTTGTTTGCTATTCCGAATCAGGAGGCGGGGGAACGGCATCTGTTTTTCTCTACGTCTGGAAGGTACCCACCTCGTGAAGGTGGTGCCCGAGGTCTGCCGAGGGGGAAAGGGGTTGAGCCGGTGCGAGGAACGGACGGCAATGAAGGAAGCGGAGTTTACTCCATCAGCTGGGATGGGACTGCCCAGGGAGAGAAGGTCGAGAAACTACTGAAGAAACTCAGGCAGGATGGAGTCTACGACAAACTATGGGAGCATACTGAGGATGAATTCCGGAGAATCGTGGAGGGCTGAGACGGCCTTTGGCGTGTTCGAGCAAGAAAGATGACGGTGCCTTGAGGAGATGCTGGGTTCGTGTATGCGAGGAGTTGTTTCATCGGATTTGTTATGATCGGGGTCAACATGGGGCGTATTTATGTCATTGGAGCGTGGTCCAATCTTTTCTCTGTGGTTGACATCCGTCCAGTCCAAGACAAGGACCCAGTCTGCTTTTTTTTATAATTTTTTTTTTCTTTTTTTTTTCTGTCTAATTTTCTATTTTGGTTTTCAATTATAATACACCTAATTCGTTTCTTCCTGCATGGTTGAAGACAGCTTGAGATCTCAAAACATGCCTTTCACTGAATCCTACGGCATTTTGCAGAGACTAGTCTTTTCAAGATAACCCCAAGGAGAATTCTCCAGTCGGGCGATTATGAACGTTGCGACATCTGTGCTATTAATATGAATCTGCAAAGGTGTTGGATTTTCTTCCCGTCTGCGGGAAGAGTCGAAAGATGATTACCACTATCCTTCGGAATGATTATACTGAGACGAGGTATATTGACGTATCTAATTATCCAGCCTCGCTTGCCGAAACAACGTTTCGAGCTAGGAGGAGAGGGCGCCGTGCCTGGGCAGTGATCAACAGCGAGATGTGGGGAGAGAGGAACCCTGTGTGGGGACGAGGCGCAGGAGACAACATTGAACCCAGCAAGCTGAGCAGATATCCTTACCACCGCCGTGGCTGGTGTGCATATTCTCCACTCTGGCGCCTGTCTGTTAGCGACTACTTTAGCAGCACATGGGACTTTTGTCGAAACAGGGCACCATTCTAGCACTAGGGAAGAATTAGTCCTCTAAACATTTCGATTCTGTTAGTGGTGTGGTCCCTCTTCTGCCTTATTCCCGATTTGACCAACTTCAAGGTCACGGATGAACGCGTCCTGGTTATTTTCATGCCAAGAGGATGGCGGAAATCAGCGGTCCCTGCAGACACTAGAAAAGCGTGGCGCAGCCCATGTTTACCGCCAATCATGCTCTTAATCCTGGGATTGACTCACAACATCGAACCGCAGGCAAAAAAGGCATCAATCCTCTCTCAGCTCTTCAACTCTTCTATCAATCCAGCCATTGCCTGGAAACACTGAATGTTCGACAGCACATCCTTTGGCCACCGATATCCGCTATCTGCACCTTCAACGATGGAGCCCGAAACTGACTTGATCTCGGGGCATCCAAAGACCCCATTTTCTTTGATGGATCTCCCCATTGAGGTTCTTCGAGGGGTAATAAGGAAGGCGGTCGAGTTTGATCCAACCAGGACCGATAACTTGGCCCAAATACTTCGTCTCCGCCTGATCAACAGTGTGTTGCCTTGATCGCTGCATCCAATTGTTTCTCTTGCTCCCGAACGGTCGTCGAACAGCAATTTTCTGACAGTTTACGAGTTCAGGTGTATTTTCTACCGAGGTCATGTATGCCATAGCTACATCAAAGCTCCTCCTTGTGCTCTATGACACCGCGGAAATCAAAGCATACGCAGCTAAAGCGACCCGGCATCGGTCACTCGGCGAATACTCTGCCCTGTCGAGGATGGATATCAGCTATTTCCTGGCACGATATCTCATGGTGTTGCCGTCTCGTCATCTGCCTCGGAACGCCAATCTCTTTACTCTCATCAACTCTGTGGTGGATACAATCATGACCGAGGATGGGCTGGACCCTGGCGGCCCTGAGCGGTATCGACTTATCCACAAGTTGTGCCAGCGGGCGCTAAATACAGCACATCGTTCAAGAGTGTGTGATATCGCAACCTTAGTCCAGTCCGAGATCTTGGATACGCTATTCCCAGCCACGCCAATTTTCCAGGATAAGCGCTTCGACACACTTGTTCTGGTCTCCCGCATTTACCTCGATTCCCCTGGCATAGAAGTCAAGGTGTTGTTTATGGTGATCGAACTTGGCCATAAAAAATTCATGAAATTGCAGAAGAAACATGGATCCAAGGTCCCATTCGAAGGTTTAATACCCCTATTCGGAAGCTTTCTCGAAGCGGCGATTCGGACCGACAATTTAGACTTGGTTGTCACCTTGCTCAAGCATGATTTATGTTCGGTGGGAAGGAAAGCCGACCAAAACACGGGAGCATCACGGAAGAAGTCACGCCAGTACTATCATTGGAGCTACGTCGCCTTAGCAGTTCTGATGGGGAATCCAGATATGGTCGAGCTACTGATGGAGAGAGCAAATATACACAGAACGGCGAAGTCGAAATTGATACAACTGGCCACATCTGTGGGAGACGAGCGCATTCTCGATATGCTAATTACGACCTGGTATCCGATCAAACCCCCCGGAGAGCTCAATGTATACCAGCTGCGTGACTATGGCGAGGATGTCGTGGAAGCTTGCGTTCCCGCATTTGAGCAAGCCTGTGCGAATGGAAATACTTCCATGGTTGAGAAACTATTGAAGTATCCGCATATATTAGCTGATAACTCCTTCCTTCCCCTGGATTCGTGGCAAGAGTCACAGGATCTGAAACGCCTACGCGGGGAACTTACTGTCCGCAACCATGTCGAGACCCCCATTACTACGGCTGTGCGTAAGGGACACATCAACATTGTCCGGCTCTTAATCCAGGCTGGGGCGGATCCCGAGGGAAACCGTAGGAGATACTACCTTTGGCACACGATTCCTTCCGTGGAAGTCGCGGCATATCGGGCCGATTTAGACATGGTTCGCGTACTTTTCGAGGAAGGAAAGATCTCGTCCGACAACCAGGATAGTTGGCTCTGCGTCCTTCGCCAGGTGAACCTAGCTCGGGAAGAAAGATCGCCTGCTTCTCCGTCCAGGGACAGCAAGGATGTCGAATTCTGGAAATATCTAGTTGACGGAAAGCATGTGGACCTTGACCAACTCTTGGAGGCGTCCAGGGGAAACACCCTTTCCCAACCTGGACCTGCAGGAAGAGTGGCTATCAATGAGCTTTTGACGACTGGGGTTTTATCTGTCCTGTTGAAACGGGAAGACATGTAGCGACGAGTGGTAGCCCCTGGGACTGTAATAAACTGTGTCAACAATCTTCATACATGGCTCCGATATCGAAGCGGTAGGTAGGTTGTAGCTGGCGAATTCAGCCTAGCGGACGATCTAGATCCCAGAGAGAGACCTACGACTCTGGAGAGCGGGCGAGGACGGATACAGAGGAGACCTCGTAACCCAGATCCCTGATACTGGTGAATGGAGGACGTTCCTCGCCTGGAAGCATATCCTCAGGCTCACATCATCGTACGTTTCAAATAATACCGAGAGAGAGACAAAGCACCACATCAATCAAACCCCCCCTCACGAACCTCCCCTCTCACTAGTCGTTGGAAGCAACACCGGTTGGCGGTAAAGTCTGGAGGAGGTAGTCTTCGAGGTTGCACGAAAGTGTCGAAATGCGAATAGCTGGTGTCGTCTAGAAACTATGCAGAGTTGCTGACTTAGTACATTTATTGAATGCGGATTTCATACTCTTTGGCATCCCCGAAAATCTTGTTCTTCGCCGCCCTGAGCCCGACCCTCCGATAGGTACCCGGACTATCAGGGCACTTTCTGAGCATCAAGCACGCCGCGCCAACACCTCTCATACCGTGTTCGACGGCTGAGAACACTCGCAGGAGAACAAGTGGTTCTAGTATGCTCAAGCTTTGATCGGAGGGGTCATTGCTGCGTCTACTATGCATGTTAGCATCAAAATATCAACGGTCATCGACGGAGTCTGCAGAAACAGCTTACACGCCAGCCCGTGCACTGAAATATGCCGAATGCTCATGATCCGTATCAAAGCCAACGATCCGTCCCATCGTTTCCATTCCAGACTCGACCTTATTAGTACGCTCCCAGGCATCACCCTCGATATCCTTGCAGATCTCAACCTCCTGCTCGGAACTCTCGCAGTATCCCCCTTCCCAGCCATTGTAGATTGCTATTGATGCCCCCTGCACCGTGTTACTGGCGATGGTGTTGCCGCCAGGTGAGTATCGAGGGAACCGGAAGGCGACGGCCCGACCGCGAAGCACGACGAAGCCCGAACTAACGTCTCCAAATATTTCGTCCCCTACGGCGTCGACTCCAGCGGCGACAACCTCCACCTCTTGCTTCCTCGCATATTCGGCCGTCTTGTATCGGACTCGACCGGCCAACGCGGCCCACGAGAAAGATGGTGCCACTGGCGGCCGAAGAGATAGAGAGCTCTGAGAAGATTGCAATTGCGACGACTCGGGCTTTCCGCGTCGAGCCTCTCGTGCATCCAGACCCCTAGAGTTCTCCATGGTCCACATCAATGCTCTTGGCAGTGCCTCCTTCCACAACCCCGCTAGATATGTCCAGTCTGGCCTCTTGGCCTGAAAGAACCTGGCCAGGGAACCCAGCGCCGGAAGCACGTCCTCTTCGTAGGTGAAAGCCGTCCGAGAATAATTTTCAACAAGCGCTTCCCACACCTGCATGAGGCGCTCATCGGGGTTTGCCGAGGCCGGTTCGATACCTCTTCGCATACCGAGATGCTCGACTAGACTCTCATGCATTTTGGCGGCCTTCATGAGCTCGAAGCTGTCCAGCCTGTCCTTGAGCATGATGGTTAAATATGACTTGATGGTACCCGGTCGGGTTTTAGCCATGCCTGAACACTCACACCTCACGCCCTTGTTACACTCTAAGAAGTACTCGTACCGCTTGAAGTGAAGTATGCGCTTGGCCATAAGCCGCTCCTGGAAGCACCAACCGCGGAGTAGGATGGGATTTACGAATCTATGGTCCATGTCGACGGGACGCATAAGCCACTCATGGTCGGGGGTGTCTCCGTGATGGAAGAACTTGGAGTTGTGCATCTCAAGGTTATAGTCACGCGCGACGAAGCGGACGAGTCGGCCTTTGTTATCGTCTACCACGAAATTATTCGCTTCGAACCGCGAGTGGAGGAAACCGTCGACGCTACCGGCGGCATCTGACGCCGCGATTGTAACGTAGGATCCCTCGTATATGGAACCCATCTTTGCCGCCTCTCTCCTCCAGTCGTCTGCATCGTCCTGTACGATGCACAGGGAGTCGATCCACAGGTACTTCTGGTTCAGGTATCTCGTGACAGTGCAGGCGTCCCTGAATGACTGCGGGAGATCTTCCCACTGAAACTCGACGTCTCCCGTTCCGTGGCGCTTTAGAAGCTTGAGTAGAGGAAATTTGCCCCAGCAATGGGATAGAGCCGTGTACTCCGGATTGGAATTCGGCGGCATTGAAATCACTTTAACGGGCAAGCCGTTTTCGGGAGGCACTTCCACGAGCCTCGCTGGTAGGACGGGCGTAGTTGGTGGCCGACAGTCAGCGTGATCCCGAATGCACTCATTGATTGCAAGTATGACGGCCTCGTAGGACTCCCGCGAGTCTATCCGAGAATGCCTGTGACGTCCCTTCTTGGGCGCAGGAAACCCCATAAAACCCAGCGCTGATTCTTCCGCCGGGAGTATCTCCAGACAAGCCAAGGGCCGCGACATAACGACGGACGACGGCAAGAACTTGAGTCGAATATCAGAGTCGTCTCCTGGGTAGAGATAAAAGTAGGCCTGGGCGAGGACCTGGCATCGTTGGCAACCAGATGATGCCGTCTCCAAGAGGCGCTCAAGCGAGATCGTGTGGTCGTAGAGTGAGAATCGCTCCGAGTACGCCGTCATGTATCCCGACAGGTTGGAGACGTCAAAGTTGATGCAGCTCTTGCAGCAGACCCTCGCGGCATGGGTTGTCCGGGCGGTGACGCCTGCGAGCCAGTCACCGAGGGTCGTCATCCGTCCTCCCTGCCTCGGGCACGTCTGCCCCTCCCACTGTAGCATTTCGTCATTGTACATCTTGTCGAGTTGCCCGTATTAAAATGATGAATGTCCGCAGACAGAAGCAAAGGCCTGAGCGAGAATGTATATTCAACCCCAACCAACACTCATTCTCAGGGCGAAGAGCCTTGGAAGTGGTCAATTAAACGACTTTAAGTCTACGAGTTGTAGCTTGAAGGATTTAGATACAGTACCCCTCACGAGCGAGAGAAACTGCGCCTCACTTTTTCCACTTCTTGGCGGCCCATGCAGCAGCCAGCTGAACGAAACGTCCAGATCGGGTTTCGTGGCGTGTTCATGTCCAGAAGATTGTCGAGAGGGAAAACAGAATGAAACAGTTCCATTTATTGTTTTGTGCCATACGTGGATCCACCAACGCATATTAATACCAGTGTTACAAACTTAATATACATGATGCCAGGTACTGAGGTCGAGAAGGGCCTTGAACAGCGGTCGGATCCCAGCCCAATTTAATCCCTTAATGCGCCTTGGGTCCTCGACGACCTGGGTGAAATCCTCTCAATCAGAAAGTCAGACGACGGTTGCTGCTAATCAAACTGCCCATGTTCCTCTGCACAGCCTCGAAGCGCATGAATCCGCAAGACTCGCTCTCCAAATGGTTAATGGTGCTGGCAAGAGTCTTGAAATCCAAGCCGCAACCACGATTAGGACAATGGTACAGATTTTGCTGGTCTTGCATGGGAAATAATCCGAGTTAGCAGCGGGAAACGCAGAGTAGATACGATTGTTGAAAAGCTTACGAGCGGGCGAGTTGACGTGCTGGTTGAGGCTGCGAAGTTGATCGAACTCGCGGTGGCAGAAATAGCACTCATAACCAAATCCGTTCCAGGATCGATCGGTAACCGTGTACTGGCTGGGTCCATTCCAATCAAGTAGCTTCTTTGTGATGGAGCCTTGGGGGTCCCTGGACCGGACGGCTCGGTAGATCTTCTCTCTGTCCAAGTTGGGTGCTTGAGGGCAGCTGCCTGACTCGAGGTGATGAGTGACACCAGTGGCCGAGGCGAAAGACCTCTTACAGAAGGGACACGAGATCTGGTCGCCTCGGTGGGCGCGCGAGTTGAGATGCTATACGGTATCGTAAAATTGGGGGTGTTAAGATGTTTCTGAGAAGCCTTCACAGACATCCGACGAGAGAGGGAAGATGAGGAACGGGGGCATCAGCACAAACCATCTTGATATTGTTATAGCTCTGAAAGTGCTGATCACAGTCGGAGCAATAGAAATGCTCCTCAATCTCATGGGTTTCGCAATCTTCCATTGTCGGCCAGGTTTCTTCGCAAATGGAACAATCGAACTCGAAATGGTTGAGAGCGTTCATGTGCTGATTGCAAGCTCCCCGACTGTCAAACCAGCTGGGGCAGCTGGCGCATTCGAACTTGGGCGGACGATGGCCCGTGGAACGGCAATGATTCTCCCGAGCTTGCCAACCGGCTGGGAAGGTCTTGTAGCAGGTCCCGCACACAAAGTAGTCTTCCGCAACCATTTTCTGATGATAGAGGGTGGAGAGGAGTCCAGCGGTCTCGTCTGCTCAACGTCGCTCTTTTCTCTTTCTGAGAGGGAAGGATGAATCGGAAGTACAATGGGGAGCTGATATGAGCACCAATAAACAGAAAGGAAAGGAGACGAGGGCGAAGAAAAGAGAGGTTAGAGAGCAGATTGAATTCTCGGTCTGTTTGTGCTTATGTTCCTCGGTCAGTGACGGGATGAGGGGGTGGGCGGGGTTATGATTCAGATCCCTCATCTGTCACTACGTTCTCCCGTCGACGTCGTCCAATTACCTTGGGAACTTGCTCCGGTGGAATATAAAAAGCAAAGGGTCGCCCAGACTGGACTGTGGTCAGGTGCTCCCCGCGAAGTGAATATTGAAGTGATAACGGCCAATCGAGTGTTTCAAAACTAGCATATGGACAGCAACACTGGTCGAGGGTCAACGGAAGGAGCGGCGCCAGGGTCGATTTGAAAAAAAAAAACATGTAAGGAAAGAACTTCCATATACTTGGTGTATTCGGATAGATTCCAGTATTTTCCATGATTTCGGATTTCTGGGATGGTGAAACAGGGTCCGGAGTTTCAACTAAGCTGGGGCGCCTTCAATCCTTGCGTCTGCAATGGGCGCGCTCGATTTGTTCCAACAGCAGCAATGATGCCGGGGTCGCTAACCCCCAAAAGAAGGAAACGGGATTGGGGAGGGGAGGGGGCTGCTTTTGAGAGAGCGTAGAGCTTTGCCGGTTCCCGTGGTGAATGCCCGCCCTTATTTGGAGATTGTCTCGCGTGATGTGACGGACTATCAGCCGTGGCCCGGATTGACTCAATAAGCTTCCCCGGCTCGAATGGGGCCTTGTTGTAACCGTGTCGGCAGCCATCGCCGCATTTACGAACAAGCCCTATGGCCGAGGGGCTAGCGTGCGGTTACGCATAGTGTACGGAGAAATGGAATTCTTCGGTGAACTTGGGGTCCCCTGTGAAAGAAGGCAAGGGCAAAAACGACATACCAGGAGAGAACTACACATGGATTTACTTGACCTGCTAACAGCGATCAAAGCCTGGAGCCGTTGACGAATTTACACACGTAGCATATTGACGAGGCGCTGAGACTATGATGAGATTCAAAATTGAAGGGGTACCTATTCCACGACCACCGAACTCTACTAGACCGGAATCCCACTCTCTGTACTTCGTACATTCATTGGCTTCTGTTTGAACAGATGGGCAGTTCCCGGATCGAAGAGAAATAGCTGCAGCATAGGGTATGAGAGATGGACTCGGTGGCGTTTGGCATAGCCCCCAGAGCCTGGTCATTCTCGGCCGCGCTGGTCCAATCGATTGATCAATGATGGGACGGTGCATTTCGCCTCCTTGAGATTAAGTATCGTCGGCTTGGACACTAGGCCTCTGGGTTTTACGTTCCGCCCTGGCTCCTCCTATCTTTCCTTCTTTTTCATAGTCTGGTCTCATCGGTCTCATCAAGTGACAGCATTATCATTTCCACTCTTTCAAAATTTTGACCTCGCAATGGCGGCCTTTCAATACTCCGCACTGGCACAAGACGAGTTCAGGCTGCTCAAGATTGATTACGAAAATGGTCGCGCTAAATATCATTTGCAAGCATTTCCTCGAGCGAATTGTCCGCCCTACGCCGCCCTCTCCTACGTCTGGGGCACGTCGGCACCATCTGCCCGTCTTCCATCTGACAAGGGGGAAATCCCAATCACCCCAGAGCTGCGAGGCATCCTCGACCGAATCTCAGAGACGCCGTCTTTGCTCGAGCCACCGTGGCTCTGGATCGATGCCATCTGCATCAACCAGGCAGACACCCAAGAAAAATCCGTACAGATTCCCAAGATGGGAGAGATCTACAACGTCGCCTCGATAGTAACGGTCTGGCTAGGGGACGCAGACAAAGCTACCACGGATGCTATCCAAGGCATCGAGGACTACCGCTTCCTGATAGCCCTCACTGGCACTGTCCCCGTGCCTGGAACCATCCCGGCCCCGAATGACCCCATGTGGAGCGCTGTCGAGGATCTCTTCTGTCGGCCTTGGTTCGGGCGCGCGTGGGTTGCCCAAGAGGTATTGCTCGCTAGGAAATGTCGCGTCGTCTTCGGTGAGCGCGTCATTCCCTGGGAGGTTATCCTGAGATACTGGGCCTACATGGAACTGGGAAGACACGACTTTGTGGTCTCTCAGAGACACAAAATTGGCCACGACACCATGTCTCCGTTCGGCATGGCCCTGGCTGCCAACTCCGCCAAGGGAGGGGAGAGGTGGTCGAACGTGATTAATCGGAGCAACATCGAGTGGAAATTTCGCTCACGATATCATGTCGTTGGGCTGTTAGACCTCATCCGCCAACGGGCCTGCAAGGAGGGACACGACAAAGCGTATAGTTTACTCGGCCTGTTACCCGAGGATATTCGGAGTAGAATTCCCATCAGGTACGACGCGCCTTGCGAGGAGGCGTACATCTCCTTTGCCAAAGTCCTCCTCGAGCAGCCAGGATTCCACATTCTCACCCTGGCCCCTTCGGTCTCGAGGTTACCGGGCCTCCCATCGTGGTGCCCTAACCTCAATTCTCCGGGCACCATGATGCCGCACTGGCACCATTTCAACGCGGGAGGCACGAAAGACGACAACGTCCCAACTCCCCATTTCGAAGTGGACTCTTCGAATGCTCTTCGCGTGCCGGGAATTTTTGTCGATACCATCATGGCCACCGACCCTCTCCCAAACCTAGGCCCACTACTAGACAATGAGGAGAAAGCCAAAGAAATGCTTCGCTTCCTCGAGACACATCGCGAAGATCTCGGCGTCCTCATTACCTTGGTTGGCGGGATCGACCGCAACGGCACGAGGTACAAGTTGTCCGACCTTCGAAATGACCTTGAGGAGACGAAAGATTACCTCCAGGAATACATCAAGGGAAGCAGGGTTTGGGGGGCCAACACGCCATTGACGGCGGCCCTTCTTCAGGCATGGCATGGCGCTACGCGATTCACGACGGAGAACGGGTATTTGGGCCTCGGACCTGATACGCTTCGTGGGGGGGACCGCATCGCCATCTTCTTTACCGCGAGTTGTCCGTTTGTGGTTCGTGAGACCGGGTCAGTGGGGGATTTTGAACTTGTTGGGCCGGCATACATTCATACATACAGGGACGGGAAATTCTTTCAGGCACTGAACCCATTAGAGGCAAATGAGATGATCCGTATTATTTGATATGGTTACGAGCGGCCTGTTTTTATTTTTATTTTTTTTTTTTCCCCCAGTTAGACTAATGGTGCATATTTCATGTAAACTGACAACTACATGACAGGACCCCTCCTCCTGCCTCCGTAAGTGCTCGGTGGAGCCTTGGCTCGGCTTGGCCTAAGCGGACTCTTAGATGTTCCACGGCAAGGGGCAGCACAGATTCCGTGTCTCTGGTACAGGCCTTTCGTGAGGCATCGCGTCCCAGGCAGCCAGCATCGCATCCGCTGCGTAAAACTGCTCGTTCGTACCCAAGCCCTCCAGGAGAAACCGCACAAGCCGCCTCGCCAGTGCGTATGCCGGTTCGTAGGCAAACCGCATGTAGGTCGGGCCTGCAGCTTCTTCGAACAATTGCCGCAACTTTTGCCTCAGCGCTCGCTCTTCGGGGTCCAGCGACGGGTCGACTTCGTAGGTCATTTCCCACTCGGGCGTCTCCACCTCCACCGCCTCGGAGTCCTGATCCTTCCGTTCTTCTTCTTCTTCTTCGCGGGTGCGGCCCCAGAGCCAGACAGGCGGAGAACACGCCATGAAACTTGGGCCGATAATGGCGCTGTCCCAGTCCAAAACGGCAGAGATTAGTGGCTTCCCCGTGCCGCGACGTCTCATATCCACAAGGATGTTCCGAGGAGCGAAGTCGAGGTGAGCAAGCGTGTAGTGTAGGTTGCTAAAATACCCAGCCCTGCTCAATTGAATTGTCATGCTGCGGAACTTGGAGAGCAGTTCTGCCTTACCGACAAATACTTGACGGTCCGTGATCTCCTTCTTATCCCAGGCCAGAATAGCGTCATCAATCAGGTCCTCCACGGCCTGCTCTTTACGTTGTCTAATGGAGCGTCGGTATGGCTTACCAGCTGATTGGCGGAAGGGGATGACGTGAATTGGATCCTTGAGGGTTTTGCTGCCCTCTGGGAGTGCAAGCCTGCCACCGCTGTTGCTCCGGGTAGCCAACATCTGCCGGACTAGGTCCCCGAGTTCTTTGGCAAGTTGGCATTTGTCCTCGGGGCTGAGCTCCGAAAGGACCCGATGTAGTGGCGTTCCCTCGACACGGTTTTGGATCATATAGGGGGACCCGATTTCGTTCTTGTCCGATCCATCAAACATGATCACGTTCGGCGCCGGTACTTTGGTGTAGCGTCGGACAAAGAGGTTGGCGGCGACATTGTCGATAACATCCTCCTCGTCAAATCGTGGAATTCGGAGGATATAAGGCGTTTCTCGGAGTTTTCCATCGGCCCATCTCGAGAGGGGGGAAAGGCGACCGAAGATTCGTTTGATTCGGTGAAACTTCTCTCGATGTTGTCGCGTCAGCCCGATGATACGGTTGTATCCGCCGCCTTGCATACGTTCTACCGTGATGTCTTGTTCATCTGCGTCTTTCCAGACTTGTTTTTGGGCGAGGAGATGGGCCTTGTGTTGAAAAGTTGCAAACGGCTCTTGCTCGAAGTAAACGACTGAGGAGGTCGCCGACACCGCTTCGGAGGCCGAGGACTGGCGCGGAGTGCCTTCAATAGTATCCGCCGTATCCGCCATCTTTCTTTTCGGTCTTCTTATTTTGTGGCTCGATGGTGCGGACAGAAGGGAAGCGTCGATATCAATTTGAGTGGGAACCAAGAGGGTATAACAAGACCTGGACTTCGTCTTTGGGCTGATTGGAAAAACCAACGGACCGTGGCTCTTAGTTATTCCGGATCCGGACAATGTGTGTGAAGAATGGTCAACAAGTTTGTCCTCAAGCAGTTCATTTTACATTCCATTCAGCGGAAGGAAGTCTGGACTCTGGAACGAGCACGGCTTTGTTTGCAGCGCATGGGGCAAGCAAAGGTCAGGTTCTTGCTCATTTCAGTCTGGAATTTGAGGTTGCAGCTCTGTTGGACCAAAATGCAACCGGTACCCGATCAGACAGCAGACATGGAGGCTTTTGTTGACACCACCGCTCGCAAGTTTTTCGGCAACGCGGATGAACATTCGCTATTATTCGTTTCCGGGCAAGTCCCATGACTCCGCAACATTCCTTTCTGCATTCCTCCGCCTTCGCTCCGTGGGTGTACTTCCGCAGGCAATCACGCCAGGGTATGGCATGAGTACCTTTCAGCCGCCGTGCACGCGCCTTGTCTTATTACCAAGGCGAAGGTGCTCTTTCACCACTGCAGTCTAATTTTATCATTAGCCAAAGACCACGACCTCTCCACCCTTTGAGTTGGTTCCCCAATGTTGAAAATGCATTTGTTAATTGGCTCGGAGGACTTCATTGCCGTCGTTGAAACCCCAATGCTTAAGTTGCCTGAAAGACCCGGTGCTCGATCTTGAAAACTACACCTCCTTCTTTCCCTTATTTCCTTTGAGATGAGAGGAGACCACGAAACAGCAGTCGCACCATCATGTTACCACGAAATGAATCAAAGCATCCACAGGCACTCGAGCATGGCCGGCAGGTATTTAAGTAGGCAACGGACGAGGCTGGATAGCCAAGATGGGAGAGACACCATTCTATTAACCATCCCTACTGTACGACTGAACCTAGCCCCTGATTGTTATATGCCTTGCCTCTT
This sequence comes from Scedosporium dehoogii, assembly GCA_002812735.1. NCBI lineage: Eukaryota > Fungi > Ascomycota > Sordariomycetes > Microascales > Microascaceae > Scedosporium > Scedosporium dehoogii. Next base: position 83,164 of record PGIR01000042.1, on the reverse strand, counting down.
CGGACCACCACCATGGGTGAGCTTTTTACGAAAACCGTCCACCATTGCCCAAAACGGTACAAGGGCAACTGCAGAAAGGGCAAGAATCCAACACGTTGCTCGGCACATCAGACTTACTGCTCCAACCACCACGAGGTATTTCTGAGAGAGGAGGGGTGTAGGCAGTGCCATCTCGAAGCCGAGACCAAAGCAAGAGCAAAGGAGGCAATGGAACAGGAACCATGCAAATATCATAACCACATCACCCACTCCAAAGCGTCCACCTGCACTAAATGCGACGAGGAGAAAACAACCTGCCCCCAAAAGTCTGGTAGGTGCCAACTCGAGTTTGGAATAGGTCGCTGGTTCTGCTCAAAGCATCAAGCCCAGTGCAAGGAGCATCCCACAGAACCATATTCGACGAACAGGAAGCGTGTCCCCTGTCCCGCCTGTCGATCCGAGAAGACTATCCAGTCACTCGCCCGCGGTAACCAAACCCTCTCCATCCCGATTGCCGCCGAACACGCGCCCCATGTGCCTGTGTCTGACGACGAAAGCGGGAATGGACGCGATGGAAAGGAAGATGACCCTGTCGATGGAGTGGAACAAAACAAAGCCGCGGAAACGGGTAAGCCATGATTTACACATGGCTGCTCAAGGTGTCAGTGGAAGAAGTACCCACCCGCGACTAAGTGGTGAGCTCATGTCTATCGTCTGGACCTTTAGATTGTAATTACCTTGAACTACACAATTTTCTTGCATGTACCAGGCTGATTTTGTTCAGCTCTTGACAGATTGACAACCTTTGATTAGTTTAAATAATGAATGGCTCTTGAAATTTAATTTGAATCTTATCCATGATACCTCACCATGTGTAGTAGGAGGATGGGATAGCCGTTCGAGGGTAGGTCTTCAAAGTCTGAAGTACCCAAGTACCACGGTTCGATTGGTGACTGGGGTTCTGGCGTGTGGCTCGTGGCTACCAATTCATGGCAAGAACACGGCGGCACAAGGCCCATCGGGCCCATGTACCCTGCTGTTGCTAATAAAAGAGCCGTTCCCACCGAAAAAGATACATATTGCGAATGATTCCATCGGTACAATATTTACCATAGGGATCCAGCGCAAGGTTTCCCCTTTATCAACCAGAGGATTCCTCAAGAACTAGCTCGGATGAGCTCTTCAATTCCTTCCCACTATCGTCATTCCCAACTAGGGATTAACGGAAACATGTTAGCGATCCGGAAAACAAAATAACTGTCAGGGTTCTCAAGCTCGTCGTTGGAGCCGACGTCATCTTCTGCACAGCCCCAAGTACGGAGTACGCAGGCACTGACATCGGAAGACGCCAAGGCAAAGGCTCGTGATATAGCTGCCATCGGCTCGTATCGTCTAGGCATGACAGAAGTCGACCCCGAGCTCCCATGGGAAATCACGAAACCTCAAGGCGTCTTCTCGAGCCAAGTCTGGAAGGGCATGCTTGCCGTGGATTCTGCCGAGAGCTGTTTACAAGAAGCCGGGGAATTGATAAAGGTTGGGGGTCAGGCCAAATGCTGCACGTCGGGGAAATCATTTGTCCCGCCAGGGATCTGCCACCGAGGCGGGCGAATGGGTTTGACCTGGAGTTGTCGTGTACGCCGTATAAGAGCGCAGGCGTCGGCGTAATGGACCTGGCCATTGGGGAATGTCCGCATCAAACGTCCACCAAGAATGGGGTCGGTAAAAGTTATTGTTCACCGGCAAGTCATGGTCCCCAAAGAAGGACCGGGGGTTCCCCGCGGAGATATTTTTAATAATTTATTAACGTGAAGAGACTCTTTATTGCTACAAGCATCTCCCCTCGTGATACTTTACCATTAGAAAACTCGCGAAACAGGTCAGCTCTACCAAGTTTCCAAATTTACTTCATTCTGTTACTAGCTAGATTAACGACAGCTGCGTGAGTATCTCAGGATGATGTCTTTTCCATTTAGATATCGTTAGTATCTTATCATTACCGGCCATCTATAAAATCGGCATTACATAGTGACTTCCTGCGACTTCATAAACCGAGTCTGATTTTCTTTTGTCATGTTCCGTTTGATTCTAGTAGTGTTCTTGACAAAATCTTGAATATATTTCTTTTCTGGGCTCAACAGGTGGCGGGTCTGGTGAGGCTTTGCAGGTGGCGGCTTGGAGGTCTCGGGAAAAAAAACCCGGGGTCTCGTTCTTCCCGACACCCCGTCATAAAGTGCGTGACAACCGGGAACCGGGTTTTTAGCCAGTCCACCAGGAGCGACATTCCACTAGTCCTTGACTCGTGAACTAACCCCTGCCTATTTTAGGTTCGGCTGTAGGGACCATGGAAATTCAAAGCTAACCCACTCAGCTCTCTGCGGCACCCGACAGTACGGAATAGGGTCGTTGTGGACTACTCCATACTTCGTAATCGCTAAGGCCGTTTCGAGTGTTGCGTGGGCTTTCGAGCATGGTGCCAATTTGCCCCAGCCTGCGTCACTCCTCGGGTCGCACTTATTGTCCGCCGCGTCATACCTGGATCGACGAGACAATGATACAAGTGCGGCATGGCGTGTGCGTCCTTCTGGAAAATCAATCATTCCCGTATTCGGATTCCGGTCCCTTGGCAAGGTCCCGCATGCGGTCCAGTTCCATCTGGGACATCTGGGACCAATGGTGAGTGAGTACCCGGTCCTTAAGACTAATCCGTCGCAAACCTGCCGGAGAAGTCGTATAGTCCGTCGGAGTCCAGAGTCTTCCAGGACCCGGTATTGCTCAAGGAGTCGATGTTTTCCCCGGATACCCCGGGGCTCTATAGATTCCGTCAGATTAGAATAATAGAATAAGATATCAAGGGCAAGTCGCACACGTGCCTCTTGATTCGTGCTGAAGAAAACCATGATACCACTTTTTCTTTGCAAATCATCCTCGCAAACCCCCTGACGCTAAAACTGCAGCGAGATAACCAAGACGGCGTCAACAGAGCCATGGCGAGTGTCCGCCCACCTTCCCGCGACGGGAGCGAAGACACGCGTGTCGACAGCGCCGCTGGCCTTCGTCCCTCCGAAGCTGTCGGTAGAGATGAGCCTTGCGACGCCTCGACGAGCGATGCCAACAGTGATGGTGACGATAGCGAGATGGAGCGCCGTCACTCCGTAGTGCGGGAGCTCGCTCGACGATACACGACCGAACGCTCGGTGGCCGACCAACAATACGAGCTCCAAGATGTGATGGTGGGCCAGGCCGCAGATTCGGAACTCAACCCTTCCAGCAGCCACTTCAGCTCCCGCGCCTGGGCCAGAAGTATCGCGAGCCTCACCACGCACCAGGGCTCGGGATTTCGCCGAAGCGGATTCTCCTTCAAGAACATGAACGTCTTCGGTTTCGGATCGGCCACCGACTATCAGAAGGATGTTGGTAACATCTGGAACGAGGTCCCTAATGTCGCCCGATCGATGTTGACAAAGTCGGGTGGCAAGCGACGCATCGACATCCTGCGGGGCCTCGACGGCGTCGTCAAGCCCGGCGAGATGCTCGTGGTTCTGGGCCCTCCCGGTTCTGGTTGCACGACTTTCCTCAAGTCCGTTGCCGGCGAGACGAACGGCATCTACCTCGACGGGTCTACATCCTTCAACTATCAAGGAATCGACGCGAAAGAATTCCACACTCACCATAGCGGTGAGGCCATATACACTGCCGAGGTTGACGTGCACTTCCCCATGCTCACTGTCGGGGAGACTTTGACCTTCGCCGCACGCGCTCGGTGTCCCAGGGTCCTGCCCCCCGGCGTCACATCCGAGCAGTTCTCCGACCATTACCGCGACGTCGTCATGGCCATGTATGGCATCAGCCACACAGTGAATACCCGCGTCGGCGATAATTATATCCGAGGTGTATCGGGTGGTGAGAGGAAGCGTGTGACTATTGCAGAGGCAACCCTTTCCAACGCGCCCTTGCAGTGTTGGGATAATTCGACCCGTGGACTGGACTCGGCAAATGCGATCGAATTCTGCAAGACTCTAAGGCTACAGGCCGACCTCTTCGACCAGACCTCTGCTGTCTCAATTTACCAAGCTCCCCAAAGTGCATACGACCTGTTCGACAAGGTCCTCGTCCTATACGAAGGAAGGCAGATTTTCTTTGGTCCTGCAGAGAGCGCTAAGGAATATTTTGTCAACCTTGGTTTTGACTGCCCTGCCCGCCAAACAACGCCGGATTTCTTGACCTCGATGACCGCCCCGTCAGAGCGTGTTGTCCGTCCTGGATGGGAAAACCGCGTCCCTCGTACGCCAGACGAATTCGCTACCCGATGGAGAGAAAGCAGCCAGTTCAAGAGCTTGCAAGCCGAGATTGAGGAGTACAACAGCAGCCACCCTATAGGCGGACCAGATGCTGAGGCCTTCCGTGCCCACAAGCACCAAACCCAAGCTAAGGGCCAGCGTGTCGGCTCCCCTTTTACACTCTCTTATGCTCAGCAAATCAAAATATGTCTATGGCGAGGTTGGAGACGACTTATTGGTGCGCCGGGTTTGACCATATTTGCCCTCATCGCCAATTCTGCCAGCATGCTCATCATATCGTCACTCTTCTACAACATGGACAATACCACCGGGAGCTTCTTCCAGCGCGGAGCAGTGTTGTTTGTCGCCATCCTCACCAACGCTTTCTCCAGTGCACTCGAAATCCTGACGCAGTACTCCCAGCGGCCTATTGTTGAAAAGCATAATCGCTACGGCTTCTATCACCCCTCTGCCGAGGCGTTCTCGTCGGTTCTGGTAGATATGCCGTACAAAATAGCCAACAGCATCTCTACGAACCTGATTTTATACTTCATGACGCATCTTAGGCGGGAGCCGGGGCCCTTTTTCTTTTACTTATTAGTCTCTTTCATCATGGTACTTTCTATGTCAGGTATTTTCAGATCGATGTAAGTATCAGGCGACCCCAAAATGTTTGAGGAGAGAGAGGAACTTGGCTAACATGCATGTCTCTCGCAGCGCTGCGTTGTCCCGGACCTTATCCCAGGCCATGGTACCCGCCTCCGTCCTAATCCTCGCGCTCGTCATCTTCACCGGTTTCGTCATTCCCGTCGACTACATGCTCGGTTGGTGTCGATGGATTAACTACCTTGACCCAGTCGCGTATGGATTCGAAGCATTGATGATAAACGAGTTCACCGGCCGCCAATTTGAGTGCAACGTCTTTGTGCCAAGCCCACTGGCCGCTGGCTATCAGAACGTATCACCCGAAAACCGCGTCTGTACTACGGCGGGCTCCGTTGCCGGCCAGTCCTTCGTGGATGGTGATGTGTACATAAACACCTTGTACAGCTACGAGCGCAGCCATAAATGGCGGAATGTGGGCATCATTATCGCCTTCACCGTGTTCAATCACCTGGTCTACTTTATCGCCACAGAATACATTTCAGCCAAGAAATCCAAGGGCGAGGTTCTCGTTTTCCGACGAAACCATATGCCATCCGTGCCGACTGAAAAAGGGGATATCGAAATGTCAGCTTCCGGACCGAGCGTTGTTGCCGAGAAGAAGTCGGCGAATCAAAGCGGCAGCGAGGACGGATTCATCCAAGGATCAACCAGCGTGTTCCATTGGAGCAATGTTTGTTACGACATTAAGATTAAGGGAGAGCCCAGGCGTATCCTGGATCATGTTGACGGCTGGGTAAAACCCGGAACGCTAACGGCTCTGATGGGCGTATCGGGCGCCGGAAAAACGACTCTTCTTGACTGTCTGGCTGAGCGTACTTCCATGGGTGTCATTACTGGCGAGATGCTGGTGGACGGAAAGATTCGAGATGCCTCCTTCCAACGCAAGACGGGCTACGTTCAACAGCAAGACCTCCACCTTGAAACATCAACTGTGCGCGAGGCCCTAGAGTTCAGCGCCTTACTTCGACAACCTGCTAGCACGCCCAAGACTGAAAAACTGGCGTACGTCGATGAAGTGATTAAACTTCTTGATATGCAAGAGTATTCTGAGGCTGTGGTAGGAGTTTTGGGCGAGGGTTTAAATGTTGAACAGCGAAAGAGGCTCACCATCGGAGTTGAGCTAGCAGCAAAGCCTCCACTCCTCTTGTTCGTCGACGAGCCTACTTCTGGTCTTGACTCGCAAACATCTTGGGCCATTCTTGATCTCCTCGAGAAGTTGGCTAAAGCTGGCCAATCCATCTTGTGTACCATCCACCAGCCGTCTGCTATGCTTTTCCAACGTTTTGATCGACTCCTGTTCCTGGCCAAGGGTGGAAAAACTGTTTACTTTGGCGACATTGGCGAAAACTCTCATATCCTCAACTCTTACTTCGAGCGACACGGGGCGGATGCGTGCCAGCCGGGTGAGAACCCTGCTGAGTGGATGCTGGAAGTTATTGGCGCTGCTCCCGGCAGCTCCACCGAGATCGATTGGCATCAAGCATGGCGCGACAGCTCCGAGTACCAGGCCGTTCAAGCTGAGCTCCAAAGGCTTCGCGACAACGCGTCGGGCGCCGCCAACCTAGAAGAGGGGGATCTCAGTTCTTACCGCGAGTTTGCTGCCCCCCTCTGGACCCAGCTCCTGGTTGTTACCCGTCGTGTGTTCCAACAGTTCTGGAGAACCCCGTCATACATCTATTCCAAGTTCACTTTGGGCATATGCGTCTCGCTCTTCATCGGCCTCGTCTTCCTTAATGCACCCCTAAGTATCCAGGGACTACAGAATCAGATGTTTGCCATCTTCCAGATTCTCAGCATCTTTGGCCAACTTGTCCAGCAGCAAATGCCGCACTTTGTCACCCAGCGGTCCCTTTATGAAGTGCGCGAAAGGCCTTCGAAGACTTACAGTTGGAAGGTCTTTATGCTGTCTCAGATCATTGCCGAGTTTCCATGGAACACACTGCTCTCCGTGGTCATGTTTGTTTGCCTGTACTACCCTGTTGGGTTCCAGAAAAATGCGGCCGTGACCGGTGCCGAGGTCGAGCGTGGTGGCCTAACCTGGCTTCTCTTCTGGCAGTTCCTCATCTTTACATCCACCTTTGCCCATGCTTGCATCTCCTTCACGGACACAGCTGAAGCAGGAGGAAACCTTGCCAACGTTCTCTTCATGATGTGCCTGCTGTTTTGTGGTGTGTTGGCAGGCCCGTCCACCCTTCCTGGTTTCTGGATCTTCATGTACCGCGTGTCTCCGTTCACCTACTGGATATCGGCCGTCATGTCGACGGGCTTGGCGAATGCAGATGTCACTTGTGCGCCAAACGAAATCGTCACAGTTAACCCGCCGGATAACCAGACCTGCGGTCAATTCCTATCGGCTTACGCCACGGCATTTGACGGTCAGGTCTTGAACGCCGACGCCACTTCGGACTGCAAGTACTGCCCCCTTGCCCACACAAATACATTCTTAGCAGGAATCAGCTCCAGCTTCGAGCATAGGTGGAGGGACTTTGGCATTGGCATGGTTTACATTGTGGTCAACGTGATTGCTGCGCTAGCCCTGTATTGGTTTGTTCGTATGCCTCATAAAAAACGGAAGAGCTGAAGCTTTAAGCTTTATTTCCAACAACTATAGAGGAGGACTTTCATATTAATCTAAGGGGGTAAGAGAGAATAAATTATAGAGGAAAGTGGAAAGCTGGAAGTCAATCAGGTTGAATTTTATTTCTATTGTTTATCTTAAGACTAGTACTCCGTATAATACTTAGGCCTTTCCAGCACCGCCACAAAAATGCATGTTCATCTTATGTACGAGGAGCTCTGGGCGATTGGCTGACCTCACTCGAAGCCTACTCTCAGTCTCAGCGCTTATGCGTGAATTCTGACCTGTCCGTCGTTTTCTGCGGGGGAATATCGCGCCCAACACCATCTAGCAATCCCAATACCAACACTCATCATGGAGCTAGATGATGTGCGTGACGTGGGACAGGCTCCCCTCAACTCATATTTGTATCAACCACTCCCACGTGACGGCTCCATTCGATATATTGTCCTGGAACCGGGGCAGGGGGACTCGACCTTAAAATGCAGTCTGCATGTGTCTCCCTTGGCGACGATGCCGTACTTTGAGGCGATCTCTTATGTCTGGGGTAGGCCTGAAAAACGCCACATGATTTCTTGCAACGAAATGGGAATGGCCATCACCGACAACCTCCGCGAAGCACTGCTTCAGGTGCGGCATTCGACTGAACCGCTAAGGCTATGGGCAGATGCCATCTGCATAAACCAGGACGACAAGATTGAAAAAGGCCATCAAGTCGCACTAATGGGTGCGCTCTATGCACGCGCCGACCGCGTGAGAGTCTGTTTAGGATCTGATCCGGATTATGAAGAGGAAGCCGAAGCGGTGTCTGGGTTGGTCTCCGACGTTAGCGCCATGGTCTTGCGGACCCTCGAGAGGATCGAAACCACCTGGGATACCTTTCCATTCCCGGATCCAGAAGACCCCTTATTGACCGATGAAAGATGGCACGCAATGCGCGTCCTGTTTGACCAGCCATGGTTCGAGCGTGGTTGGGTCGTCCAAGAGGTCTGGCTCGGTCATTCCCCCACGCTGCTATGGAACCGCAGCGAGATCGGGTGGCTGGAGTTAGTGAGGTCCTATCTGTGGATGAACACGAGGGCCGCGCAGATTTATGCCAAGCACGCCCTCACGCTGTTGACGATGCATAGGACGCAGTATGGTCTTCGGTATCCCGAAGAAGCTATGCCTTTACTTCAAGAGAAACCCAGTGAATGGTTCCCAGGTGTGATGGACGTTGCACGGCCGCTCAAGCTTACGGACCAGAGGGATAGGATTTATGCGTTCATGTCCCTGGCTGCTCCCGGAGACATGCCGTCGGCTCTACGGCCGGACTACACAAAACCGTATCTGGATGTTTACTGTGACTTTGCTACGGAATACGTTAATTCTCGTCAGGATCTGGGCATCCTGTACTTGGTTGACCACGACGAGACAACCTTCTCAGATGACACTCCCACCTGGGTCCCGAGATGGGACAATCGGGTGGCACTCGAGAACTTGCCATCGTTTTCTCATCAGATCCCTGGAACTGTGTTAGCACGTGCGCATAACGGCGTCCTCCACGTTCGCGGCATCGTTATCGGATCCGTCAAGTTTGTTTCCGCCGAAATTGATTGGGTGAAGACGGGGCTCAGCAATATCATGGCGATCATGCGTGATCTAGAAAATACTGGCATCAGCCCTCCTTACCGGGACGAAGCCGTGCCTCCTGTCTTGGCATTTGCGTCTGCCCTGGTCGGCGGGCTTCAGCCAACCAGCAGAAAACTATGGAAAGCCGACAGGGCATCGTACATGCTCCGACTTATTGAGGCGGGAATTCCTTGGATGAGCTCCGTGGCAGACCGCTTCAAGAACGAGGCGGAAGGAGGTGACACGCCCATGTTCCACTCCTGGGTTCGCGCGTACGGCCACACGCGGAGAGTCATTCAGACCGACCGGGGCCACTTCGGTATTGCTCCTGGTATTGTTAAAGAAGGGGATTTGTGTTGTGCCATCGCAGGAGCTTGGACGTTGCTTGTTATACGCAAGGCTCTAGATGGACGATGGAAGCTAGTCGGACCGGCATATATCGCCAGCGACGGGGCTACTGTTCGGAGCGAACCGATCGGGTGCGGTGACAAGAGGCATCTGGACTGGCAAGAGTGGGGACCCGTTCAGGAAATCTCGATTTCCTAGAGGCGGCTTTGCCTGTAGTATCTGCACCGAAAGAAGTCTCGTTTTATGGCCACCGTGCTATCACTCCCGGACAAGAGCAAGAGGGGAAGCCCAAGGAATAATAAGGGCTCACTAGGGATCTGAAGGAGAGAATTTATTTTGTTGAAGACGGCCTGAAGACGTTGTTAAAACCTATCTTTTCTAGCAATAGGCATCTAGGCAGAAGTCCTCGAGCATGTATAGCTGCTCTATTTACCCGCTTAAACGCATCTCTAACGGCTCAATTCATCCAAAGTCAAGTAATCTTTCTCAGCACAGAACCAAAGCGAGTCCTACCTCCTAACTACTCTTCGAAAGGGCCGGAAGAAACGCCCCAAGGGATTGCGGCCTCGGGCTTTTCTGGTCATCTTGCCTAGTCCCATTGCGGTTCGATTGCCGATTCAACCTCATGACTTGTTCTCTAGCCTCCTTTGTCTGGTCGGCGAACAATGCCCATCCCAAGAAGATCGGCTCCTTCTCGGTGGGCACCCTGAGCGACGGCCATACGGAAGTCACGATGGTGGATTGCTGGGCTCTTCCATCCCCCGCGGAGGTCGATGCCTGTTGTTTACCTTTTTGGTTGTGGCCTGAGTGGTCCTGGGCAGGCTTCTTCTCGGCCCCATTGATTTTGGGACTGCTTCGCTTGGGGTTGGTTGGATTCTCCCACAATGGGACAAGGTCGTAGTTGTGTTTATCGCCGGACATGTCAGGCTCGTACCTTTCCTTGCACAACTGGAATCCCTGCCATTCTCGCTGTACCTCCTTGCATAGACTTTCAACTTCCTCGCGGAATTGTTCCTCTCTTTCATTGGAGAGTATTATAAAGCCGACCTCTTCCACGATCTCCACAACAGCCCCCTTGATGGCTCTCTCGATCATGGCATGTTTGTAACCAGGCAGCTGCTCAACCACCATGAGGTAGGACGACCTGTGGAACGATTCCAAGTCCGGATTCTTTGAAGCCACTGCCGATGTGATCTTGGCAAAAGCATCGTCTCTATCGGCGGGGCGGAATATATGTCGCGTAAGAGCTGAGGCGATGATGAAGTGGACAGCAATGATGCGCATTTGCTTGGCTTCGGGGGCGTTGGTCGGTGGCAAGGGGAAATCGGCGGAGTACTTGTGGCTGATTCCATCCTTCCAGGCGGCGACTGCTTGGAGGGTGTCTGGATCTAGATCCTCGGCGAAGTATCGTGTGGCCAGTTGGTTAACCCAAGTCCACATTTCAGTCCACTTCTTTCCGCTATTAAGGGGCAGGGGGAGTTGGTGGGTTAGCAAAATCCGCCTCAATTATGTCGTGGCTTCTTGAGGTAGATATTGAGCCAACATACATATTTTTTCTGTCCTCGACTCGCAACTCCACCCGATACTGTTCCAACTCTCTCGCCCTTGCAGATTCTTGCTGGAGCATTTGCCTGTCCTCGCTTGCGGCTCGTTCGCTCTCCTTTAGGGCTTTTTTGGTCTCCTCAAGCTCAGTCAAGAGGTGATTCATGTCCGCTTGAAGCTTCTGCTTCTGAAGAGTCAGGTCCTTGTTTTGCTGGGCTAGGGTACGCTTGTCTTCGGTGAAGCGCTCGATGATGGCGACGTTCTCCCGGTCCCGTTTTCTCAAGGATTTCAAATCATTGGTGACGTTTTCTGCCACTACTTTGGCGCGGGACAGGTGTTCCATCATGTCCACTATCTGAAGAAATGTCTCCGTATTTTCGTGAACGTTGCGAGCGGCACTCATGGTTCTGGTGGTGGACAGACTTGAAAAATTTGGTTACGGAAATGGGGAAAGGGTTGAGTCGGGGAGGAAGGAGGGTGAGTTTCTGGAGGGTCAAGCCTGAGACGCCACTTGGTATTATATATCTACAACTTCCAATCTCGTGGTCGGCCTTTTACTTCCTTCAGGAGACTAGACGCCTCCGTATCAGTGCCCTCGCAGGCCATGAGTGTGTCCCACCGAAAACTGCGGGAGGCCGAGCAGAAAGACAGCCATTGTCCAATCTCAGGCATCGTCACGCACCAGCAGCTAACAAAACCCTGTTTATCATTGCCAACCACCCACACCTATATGCACACAAGTTGGAAGGTCTATTGATTGTCTGGGAACACGTAGCCAAAAAAAGGAAAAAAAAGCTGCTGGGGCTCACGCATCGCACATCGCGAGGGAAACAATGACGCGAGATCCATGTACAACTATCTAACCTACTGACGGTCATGCAAAATACTGTTGGGACCGCCTAAAGCTGTAGGCATCCGGGACGCCTCACTTCATGGACAAGCCCAGCTGGCATCCGTCTATTGTCTCGCGCAGACCGCTCATTCTTTTCTGCAGCCCACCGAGTTATTGGCGGGTTGATACACTCAATGATTCGCGTGACAAGAGCCTTCGCTTCCACGCTGCTCGGTCCGGGGCGGGGTAACCTGTGACAGGCCAACCAAGCCTCATTTTTGTTGTGGGCATCTCCGTGGGGAATTTGTTCTGTTGGAAGGAGACGGTCCGGGTGGGAAGCGGGTGCTAATAGCACGTCTCGACAATAGATTCCTTGTCTCTAGCCGAGTCGTCGGCCCGCCGGTTGCCTAATACGTGATGCTACATGATGCTCGACAAGGATGGAGGCCTGTCTTCTGGATTTAAGCGGAAATAATAGAGCATGCGAATTGAGAGTTGAGTCTGAAGAACGTCTTTACTCTTGTGATCGTCCACTTCGTAGTACAAACCCCTGTGTACGAACGACGCATCTTGGGGGCATTCAGGGGTTGCTCTGCATGCTCTGCATTCTCCGCGAGTGATCGCGACGAGAGCTCATCCCCACTGGCCAATGCAGCGTACACAATTGCACGTCGGGAGACTTAGCTGTTCTAACCTATTCCAAGTTTTTACTGTCGATGCCGAAAAGGGACAGATTCAGGCTGGGCTTTCACACCTACCACCAAGGAGCCTTTCTCAACTACCTGGCCCCTGTGCTGCAGATTCGTATTGAAAAGGGGAGTGGGTGGTATTATATTATACACTATCGGAGAAGCTTGAAACTACTCTGTGCGCCTGTGCCAACAAGATGTTGACCCCAGAGCCGTCACTGGAGGAAGTGAAGAACTAGCCTTTTATATCCAGATATGCTGTCAATCAGCTCTGGCACACGAATGTGTTCGTCTGGTCCATGCGCCACCAGGATCGACCCTGGTCCGTACAAGACTCTCCTGTTACAGTACTCATCCTTGAGCCGAGGAATGTCAGTCCCAAACGCCACCGGAGCGGCGTCGAATCCGTCGATCTTCCATTCCAAGAGGGCCTCGGGGTACTCAAAGACAAATTTCAGCTCCACATCAGGATGCTTCGAGACTATTTCTGCGATCTTTGTTTTGATACCGGGAAGGTCGGAGACCATGCGGACTTCACAGAGTGCTTTCGCTGACGGAGCGACAATGTTGTGCTTCTCCCCACCTTCGAGGGTTCCAATGTTGAATGTCGAAGGGCCTAGGAGATCCGATTCAGGCCAGCTCGCTGCGGAGAGGTCGTTCAAGGCGGCAAGAAGCGTAGAAGTTGCACTTTTTCCAAGATGAGGATATCCGGAATGACTGGTTGGTCCCCGATCCGCGGTTAACCCAGTTCTTCGTGACATGGTGATTCCCTTTGAGAATTGACTTACCAGGCAATGCCTTTGGCGATGACTTCGAACGCCACCTGTCCCTTATGCCCCTTCGCAAGCTTACTCTCCGTTGGTTCGGCAAATATGCCAGATTCCCAGGTCAGTCCCATATCATTCGCAGCAACCATGCCATGCCCGCCATTCTCCTCGCCAACGACAAACAATAATCCGATATCCCCTTCATCCCGGACCTTTCCCTCCCTTCTCAGCTCCTCCGCAGCCACAATTTGCGCCGCCAACGGGCCTAGATCATCGGAAGATCCCCTCCCGCGGATCACATCACCGTCAACCGTCAGCGGGATATGCGGTGGCACCGTGTCCATGTGAGCCGTGAGAAGCACGCGGGTCTCGCGGGAGGAGCCGAGGTATGCGTAGACATTGTGACGGGTGGAACCAGGTGCGATGGGGATTCGTTCGACGGTGTAGCCTAGGGTTTGGAGATGTTGTTCGAGAAAGACTCCGATGTCGTACTCAAGCTCGCTGGTGCTCACAATGGACATGAGCGATTTCAAGAGGTGGACTACGGGGTGCTCCATGATCACAGACGCCATGGTGAAGGAGTTTTTGATTTGAAATACAACTAAACATCAAGCTGTTCTTGCCCCTCCTTTTCTACTCCTTCTGATTAGCGCGAAGGACGTGGGCGGGGTTACATTTACCTAGTAAGAGCACGAAATGCGTCATATTCTGTTGGCGTCTTATTCTGAGTCATGATGAAGTCTTTTCTGTATTTATAGGCCGCGTACCGCCGTAGACAACCGAAAGTATTCACGAATGTCCTAGTTGAATGGCCTCCTTTTACCGTCCGTCTTGAAAAACCACACCGAGTAGTCCACTGCCTAAACTACATACTTTAATTAAGGCCAATAATCGATGGGTCCTGACCCGATCTGTCTGTCATATTCCAAGGTCCAGGAAGGGATAAACTGGGATATATCATCTAGTACTATCCGCCAAATAGTCCGAGTCATCAGAGGGAGTAATTTTGGCAGGAACCTGAAATAATAGCAGCTGTAGTAAATAAGTTTCTAGGTTTGAAAGTAGCAGGGACTGGCCGCAGGATCCTATATATTCGGTCACCCCGGCAGCGGGTTCTAACTAAGATTATCGCGTCTCCTCATTCTTTGCTTGTCCATTTGTCACCCTTGATGTTCCGTTAGCGATGTGCGTCCTCTTAATGGAAATAATCTCGACTCACCAGGCCCAAAACCTCCTGTCCACGTAGGAACTCGACCGCGTTCTGTTCCCCCATCCACTGAGGAAGCGTCCGGTTAATTCCCTCCTCGGTATCGAAGCCACGCCCGCCCGAGACGAACACTGCAGCGCCGTTCAAAACCCTATCCGCAGCGCACTGGACAATGAAGCGGGCCACATCCCCGGGGGTGTTCAGCGGCATCTTTTCCTGAACCCACTTCTCCTTGACCGCGCCGAGGATCTGCGTATCCGTTGCCCAGGGACAGATCGCATTCGCACGAATGTTGTACTTGATGGGTGCCCAGGGGCGGAGGGAGCGCATGAGTCCGATAACGCCGTGCTTTGCAGGAGAGTAAGCGAAAAGACCGGGCGCTTCGGTGATGCCTGCGATGGAGGACGCGAGGACGATTGATTTGGAGAAATCTCCGCTTGGCGCTGCGTCGGGCTTATTCGATTTCATGTAGGCGAGGGCGATTCTGCAGAAGGTGATGACGCTGGTTAGGTTGATGTCGATATGGTTCTTTACTGGAATGGGTTCCTGTTGATCCGAATGTCAGTCACTCTTGCAGTGGGAGAGAACCAGGGATTGTGACGACAACACCGCCCGATATAGTCAACCTACCTTCCGGACTGTCTCAAGGTTTAGATCCTCCGGCTCAAACCAACCGTCCGGTTCCCCGATTGCGGCACACGAAACGGCGACATCGACCTTACCGTGTTGATTGTACGCGGTGTCGAACAGCGCGAGCTGTGAATTATAATCTCGGACGTCTAGCTTCTGGAAATACACTGATCCGCCACTGGATGCTCCGCTGTTGATGTCTTGCTCCAACTTTCGACCTTTGGAGTCATCCCAATCGCCGAAGAACACATGTGCTCCGAGCGAATTAAGAAGAATTACCGTTGCTCCACCGATGCCTTGGGCGCCGCCTGTGCTATGAAGTTGGCAATTATTCAAAAAAAAAAAAACAAATTCATGAGGGAGAGGATGTCTTACCTGTCAACACTACTACCTTGCCCCTCAACCCTTGAACCAGGCTCTCCGAGTAGTGTATTTCCGCCATTGAAACTGATTTAAATGATGAATTTGCCTACAGGTGGGAATAAACCAACGATGGGTGGCCGAAAGGGAGGATAGCATGTTTCTTTTGAGAGAATTCAGACGACCCAGCTTCGGGGAGCAGGTGGAGGGCAGTGCAACGCCCGCCTCTACTGACCCATCCATCCCCCACAACCTAGAGCCAGAGAGCGGAGCTGGAACTCACTAGTGATCCGCCAGTTCATATTTATCCAATCGGGGTGAGGAATGTTGTGTGCTTCTTTTGCTCCCTTTGGTCTTTGCGGGGTTGTGTGTGGGCTTCCCGCTTTGGGGAAGATGGGCGGGAATTGTTCCACACCATGAGGGACCCAGGAGCGTCGGCAGATACATCCCGACGATCGGCATATGTACCTTTACATCGCTAGCCTAGGATGTTTTATAGAGGTGATGTGTGTCTATGTCTGCTAGACGAGACATATTGAACAGTTTTATCGCTCACTCTCTTTGTTGAATTAAGCAATAACGAAAATGGCATCCTCGCAGATCAAGAAGTCGGTCATCGTTACCGGAGGCGCGAGCGGCATCGGCCTCGCGATGACCCGGTATTTCGCATCTCACGGTCACAGGGTTTCCGTTTTAGACATCGACGACAAGACGGCACAGAGCGTTGTCGCCAAACTCGTCCACGAGTACCCCCAGGCCGAATTGTCCTTCGCGAGGTGTGATGTCTCATCTTGGGAAGACCAAGCTGATGTCTTCAGGCAGGTGTACCGTTTGCACGGTCGGATTGATGTTGTCATGGCCAACGCTGGCATCTCGGAACAAGGCCAGAGCAGCATCGCGAAAGTAGAGGATGACGAGCCCGTCAAGCCGGCCACCAAGTCCATTGAAGTGAACCTTCTCGGCGTCATCTATTGTGCGTTATTTTTTCTCTTATCTCTGGAATACGCAGCTAGGAAATTGATATTTAACTAACTATGTGTCCAGCTGTAAAACTAGCACTTCACTACATGCACAAGAACAAGGACGACGGTTCGCCTTCCAGAGGGTTAGTGATCGCGACCGCGTCGAATGCAGGCGTGTACCCCTTCCCGATCGCGCCGCTGTACGCTGCCTCCAAGGCGGGCGTCATCAGCCTTGTCCAGTCCCTGGGTCCCGTTCTAGAGAAGTCAAAGATTCAAATAAATGCTCTTGCGCCAGCTGTGCTTGGTATGTAGATGGCCGGGGACATTATGTCCTCTTCCCCTATTTTCAATATTTCCGGCTAAGACGCAACCTAGAAACAAACATTGCGCCTAGCCCTGATTTATTCAAATCCATGATTATCACACCAATGTCGACTCTAACTAAGGGCGTGGCTCAGTTCGTCGAGGATCCTTCCCGAACTGGTCAAGTCGTCGAGATTCACGGAGAATGCGTAACGCTCAGATCTCCTCCGGAGTTTGTCGATGAAGACAGCAGGAAGAATCTCGAGACATTTTGGAATCTGGGGTATGCATAGCCGATAATAGGTCAAGCTGGGGTTGGTGGGGGATGGGAAAGGGAGATTAATTTGCATACGTACTCAGACGCAAAGGATCAATGTATGTACATGGACTCTTGATAATCAATGTGTCATCTATGAGGAATAACCGAATTCGATCATGCATCGGATAGCGTGTCTTGTCTTGGGTAACACGAGCTCTCTCCGTTAAATCTGCAGCCAAATATGAGAGAGTTATATAGAGAATGAGAACTGCCGGTGGGGTCCTCGGCTTGAGGCGTGGCCGCCCACCCAGAATTCCGACGCTTTTCTATATCTGGTCTCTTGCATTGACAGTAAACCGATGAAACGGGAGACAGGTGACCAACTCATTAGTCCTTGGCATGTTTCTTTTTGACCCCAAAGATTTAGTGTCCATTTCCCCGGACGCACCCCAGACGCATCACGACTCTGCCGATTTTAGGGCAACAGTCTTATTGCTATGCTACGACTGTGACGATCGACGCAACTAGGGTACCGGCGACCTAGCGCCTCTCAAACTAGGACGCTACATCGAACTAGGTTTCCCCGCAAATTCGCACGCGCGCGTGTCTGCTTTTTCAGATTGGGACTCGTGTCGGCGATACATAAACCACCGCAAGAGCGCGGAGACAGATTTTGATTCCGATCGGGTCATTAACTCCTAGCGTCGACCCATCCGGACAACGGGGTCCACATGGTCCAGGACCGGGGTCCGGGGCCCAATTGAGCTTCTCTGTCACACTCGAAATCAATATCATGACCCAGATACGAAGTACATGATCAGGAATTCTCGAGAATAGGTATAAGAACCGTCGCGATTGACCTTTTTATTGAGATGAGGCGACCCTAGCTATAGGCCCTTGTATTTCATCAGCGCCGCCCTTTGATCGCCAGCAATGCCTCTCGGTATCCTCGAAGACCACAAGCTCGAGCATGTGCCAGGCACATCGCCTCTGAACGAGCTCGGGAGGCAGGATTTAGAAACAGTGGATGGGGTTGATTCCGGACTGCTCAAGCATGATCCAACCGGACAGATAGTGCTTATCCCACAGCCGTCGGACTCGCCGAATGACCCGTATAATTGGCCGCGATGGAAGAAGGAGATGTTCACAGTTGCCATTGCGTATGGCTGTGGTTGCGTCGGTGGTAGGTTTAATTCCTTGTGGTTTACTTTTCTATTGCCCTGAATGTGTGCTAACGACATATATTGACAGCCGTCGGACCGCTCCTAACCTCTGCCATCGTCCCGCTCGCCGAAGACTTCAATATTCCCCTTCAGCGGTTCACTCTCGGTCTGCAAGGCTCGTGCATTGTCGCCATCGCAGCTGGTAGCTTACTACTGAACAGCTTGGCCGTCAAGATTGGGAAACGCCCGATTTATGTTGCCACGTCACTCGGGCTGATGGCCACCTGCTTCTGGGCAGCCGAGGCAAAGAGCTTTGCGTCTCTCGCCGCGGCAAGAGCAGTTCAGGGCTTCTGCATGGCTCCGATGGAGGCATTGGTTCCGGCATCAATTGCAGACATATGGTTCGTGCACGAGAGGGGATACCGGAATGCCATTTTCAATCTGGGTGTCCTTGGGGGCATCAACTTGGCATCACCAATTGGTTAGTTGGGATTGAACTTTTGTGGCACTTCCTCTGAACGGGAAATTGAACGATGATACTGACTCTTCTTCTGCCGACCAGCCGGTGCTATCATCCAATACGGCTCCTACCGTATTTGCCTTCACGCCATGGGCGGTGCTTTTGCTCTCCAGACCATTTTGACCCTCTTCTTTATGCCCGAATCTGCCTACCGACGCAGTGGTGCCCTCAATATTGACACGGGTGACAAGGCTATCGTGGTGGGCGAGATGACAGAAAAGGCTAAGCTCGAGGTCGACCACAACGAAGGGTCGCGGCGGGAACCAAGCCAATCGGAAACGGAGCCCGTGAAATCATTTACGCGCGAGCTCCTGCCCTACGATGGATACTGGGACGACGTGCCATTCTGGAGGATACTTGTCCAGCCGTTCTTCATGCTTGGGTCCCCCATTGTATTGTGGGGCACGTTGCTATTCACGACATGCATTTCGTGGCTCGTTCTTATCTCCATCACGCTCTCTCAGATCTTCTCGGCACCCCCGTATAATTTCTCGGTGGCTGCCGTAGGCGCCTCTAACATGTCTTCTTTCGTGGCCACTCTAATCGCAACCGCCGTTGCCGGCCCATTGATTGACGGCGTTGCCAAGTACATGTCCAAGTTGAATAAGGGCACGTTCGGTATGTGAAGGCCCAACCTCTATCTACCTCTACTGTTGCACAAGACAAAGTTATCAAACTAACCAAAGGGCCTCCTCCGCGAAGAACCTGAATTCCGCCTCCCAGTCATGGTCAGCTTCCTCGTCTTCACCGCCTCCGGCTTCTTCGCCTGGGGCCAAAGTCTCCATAGCGAAGATCCGTGGCCCGTTCCGGTCATCGTGTGCATGGGTCTGATCAACATCGGCGTACAGCTCGGGACCACCGGCTTGGTGGTCTATGTCGTTGACTGCCACCGTCTGGAATCGTCCGCGGCGATGGGGACCATGAATTTCATTAAGAATATTTTTGCATTCTCCTTAACGTTCTATTGCAACGACTGGATCGCAGTTCAGGGGGTGAGGAACTGCTTTTTCGTTATTGGCGGCATTACCGTGGCGGTTTCGTTGACGACTATTCCCATGTACATCTACGGGAAGCGGGCGAGGAGCTTTGCCTTCAGGCATAGAGTGGCCAGCCGAGTTACTGCACGTGGATAGCTACTTTTTGCATTCGTTTCTTGGAAATATGAGGAGTTGGTGCGGCCATGAGGGTATCACGGAGTCATTCTCCGAGGACTGGCACACCAAATTGATCGATGTCGGGTCCGGCGCGGAGGACTTTCTATTCATCCGAGGTTCTGCCGGCTCACACAATATCATCAATTCTCACCGATTCATCAGTTTATTGTATCAAATTCAATTATCAATTCAATATGATGTTAACTCTCAGAATTTTAATTCCTTAGTTGGTTCCTTTTGTACATGTGATCCTTCCTGAAACGGTAGAAGCCCTCTTAACGGCAGTGCATACACAGTCCATTGCGGATTCTCATGACTGTTCCCACACTGGAGGGCATGTTCTTATAACACTTTACTGCCAGCTTCGCCGACGAACTGCTCGTTTCGAGAACATTGAGTGTGAGGAAGGCAGATGTTTTGGCTAGGAGATGCAAGAATATTAGGAGATGTTGAAGCATGTTGTAGGCCGCATCCGGACTGGCGGCGTCTTGACAATTGGAGTAGACTCCGTATCTTCTTTGCCGGAGTCGCTATGTCAACTCTGTTGCCCGCTCCTCTGTTGCCAATTCGTAACATCGGGGGTGCTGACACCGTCCCCGAAATAGATAGAATCCAGACGAGCGGGAAAAGAAAGAAAGTAGATTTAAACATAGGTTAACGATGCCTCCTCCATTGTCCGCCTACTATTTCTTCGCCTTTATCCCTTGAAAATAGAAATATTAACATCGCGGTTCTAGACCCACGATAGCCCATCCCCTAAACACTCCCCAGTAGCAACCAGGCGTGGTCGCCAGCCTAAATCCCGAAGATAAGACGATAACGGGGCAAAGCCATGGAGAAGAAGAATGGGCGCCATGTACAGATTCCATATATGGATTCCACTTCTAGATTTTACATATGGATTCTACGTGTTATTTTTAAACAGGAAATACTTTATACTTACAGGTTTTCTTGTAGGTTAGATTCGAAAATGAGATCTTTATGCATAGGCTTCTATTGGATCGGATATCTTCCTTCCGGGTAGGGCTAATATCGCTACCATTGATAACTACGCCAACCCAACGCCGGCCCGATCCTTCAAAATGGAATCAGGCCAATACGATCCTTCGGCTCCCCAACCCCTTGCGAGTTGTCTCTCTCAGAGTCTCAGTCTACCCATCAGATTTTGGTTACATAATCACTCAATCCGCCTTGACTGAGTGGTCTGTCCCCCAGGCATCAACGATCCATGTCCCAAACATAATTCGGTGCCATTCGACCCCATCATGACTGGAATGCCTGATGACCAGCTGGTCACATTACCAGACGGGCGTTGCCTTTCCTATGCCGTCTTTGGTGTCCCTGATTCTCGTCTACCTCCGGTATTCTACTTCCATGGATTCCCTGGCACGCACTGTGAAGCATTCACGCTTCATGATGCGGCTTCCCTAAAAGGTATCCAGATCGTTTCCATAACACGCCCCGGCTATGGAGGATCAACATACCAGAAAGGCCGAACGATAGTCTCCTTCGCCAACGATGTGCTTGCAATTGCCGACCATCTTGGTGCTCATCAGTTTGCCCTGGCGGGCATGTCCGGCGGAAGTCCATATGTTCTCGCCTGCCTGCATGCCATTCCACGAGAGCGGCTGCTTGGAGCTGCTATCATCTCGGGCATGTATCCAACAAAGCTGGGGGTAGAGGGGATGATGCTAGTGAATCGGGTGTTATTGGCCGTTGCTCCCTGGGCCACAGGACTTGTGTCCGTCATATTCGACGCAGCAGTGGGACGGGTGGCACGAGGTAACCCCGAAGACTATAAGCGGGCCATGGTAGACTCCTTCAAAAGTCGCCCGGCCGAAGATCTCAAGGCACTTGAGGCGAATGACGGCAGGATGTTGGAGGTACTTATGAAAAGCACGCGGGATGCCCTTCAGGATGGGGGCAAAGGCTCGGCTTGGGAGGCTCGGCTTCTTGGAAGTGATTGGGGATTCGAGCTTGGGGACCTGAGGGTTGATCAAGGAAAGCTGGTACTATGGCATGGCGGGAAAGACATCAATTGCCCTCTGGCTATGGCGAGGAAGGCAGCCGCCATTATTTCTGGCGCTAAACTGCGTGTTTATGAAGAAGAAGCCCATGCTAGTCTTCTGGTTAATAAGATGGACGAGATCGTGGGCACTCTCGAAGGTTTCCTAGAACAGGCCTGATGTCCCTTGAGGTTTTTTTTCCCTATCTCCACTTTATTTTTATTATTATCCTCGAGGAGTACCTATCCATGGGCACACGTCGCACAATACTAGCCTAGGCGCTAGGTGCTCGGGCTTGGGTCATTTCAATATTCCGGTTTGCAGGGTGCCAATTGAAGGTACGTGAAGTAGGTAGGCTACTTAGATTGAGTCTACGTCGCATGAGCCTCGAGATGCTCATCAGGCGCTATTAATGGCACAGGAAGAAAAGTTGAAGAATAATAGCTGGTGGGCCACACGTATCTTGTAATTCAAGGTCCCTGGCCCTCATATAGACATGACACATCGGCTAAGTACGATTGAGTTGGCCTTTGAGATCATTCGCTCTCACGGCTCGATGCTTATCCTCGGTCGGGGCTATCAATCCCGTCCCCAGCAGCCAGAAGATGACTTGATTGGGGTGGGAACTCTCGGTGCAACATCGAGTTGTATTCTCTGTGGAGTCCGTTGAGATCAGAATTCGTACGCACTCTTATAAGAGAGGACGACTCTCATGTCCAACATGCAGTTTGAATGTTCGATTCGTTCCAAAAATTTGGGCGATCTGCTGTCCAACTTTGAGATGAAAAAACGAGTCACCGCAGGCCAAGAGTAATTTAATACTCCAATAACGCAAATGAGGCTTCAATTCGTCCTAGCCGCGACCGCGGCCTTCCTCCCTCGAACGCTGGCAATGAACCCAGAAGACGTCGTCGGCATCCTCAGCGACACTATCGTTCCCAACCCGGAACTCTGCCAATCCTTCTGCCAAAAGAACACGAAATGCTTCTACTCACTTTACCACTTTGAGTGCGACGAGTGCTGGCAGATGGATTGCAGCGGCGGCATGTACGTGTTCGGCGGCACGACGGATTACACCAAGTTGACGACCGAGACCATCTTTTACTGCAACAAGACGCTGCTGCCGACTATGCCTAAGAATTGTAGCAACCTTACGGCTACCGCTACAGTTACGAGCCTTGATCAGCCGGAAGCCACGGGCGGAGGTGGGAGCGGGAATGATGAGGGTGGTGCTGGTGTGAGGCAGGTCAGCTGGGTCATCCTTGGGGTGGCTGCTGGCATGGTCCTGGTATTTTAGGCGATGCTTCGTTACGGCTGAAGTCTGCAACCTTCACTAGAATATAAATCAAGTTATAAGACGACGGATTTGGGGGGGGATGTCGCAGGACGGGTTCTGCTGCTTTATAGTTGCCGCTCTTTCTCTAAGTAGCCGCTCACTTGACATTATAAAAGCAACTCAACACAAATTCAGGCTTGCAGGCCACACCTAGTTCTTGACCTGATGCAATTGGTGTTTTTTTACGGGACTTATATCTGGAGTTTCATGCTAACTTTGATCGATATAACAAACAAAAGCAAGCCTATTGAACTGTAGACGAAGATGTACTATTTAGGAAGACAAGAAAGCGTGTTGCCTCACAACTCTCACCCCCCCAAGTACGTATCATAGCCATCATTCGCTTCGCCAACCTACCCCAGTATCTCCATTCATCTTCCTTTCCGCACCATTTTTCTTTTTTTTTATGCACCATTGAAGACCATCCAAAACCTCCAGTGTCTATTTCCAGTTGCTACTCACCGTAGCCGTAGTAGAGCACGATTTAGGGACCGTATACGACCGGTTGGGATCACTCTCCCAAGTGACGGCTCCAGAAGAAGCGACATTGACAAACTTGTACTCGAATGAAGTCCCCGCAGCGAGGTTCAAAGTGATAGTCCACAGGTTGTTGGAAGCGGTATACTTGGAGGCGTCAAGCGCAGGCGCGTTGGATGGGTTCCAGCTACCCAGCTCCGGGATAGAACCCACGAGCTTGATGGTTTGGCCGTACTGTGTCGTGACGACCTCGTTGAAAGTCACAGCGACAGTGCTCGCCGTGGTGCAAGCGCCATCGGTCGAGGTGGGTGTCGCACTCTTTGTGGTGGTCGTGGGCGGGTTGCCTCCCGTGCCGTCGGAGATGGCAATGTCGGCACAGGAGAGATAGATTTGGCCCGTCTCGTACGAGTTCCACTTAAAAGACAGGAGGGTGTGGTTCGAGACGTATTCGGGAATCTTGATCTTCTTCGTGACTGTGTACCCACCAGCAATGGTCGTGAAGCATGATCCCTTGGCCGCATTGTCGACACCCTTGCACCTCGCCCTATCCGAAGCCTGGAATCCATTACAAGTGAACCAATCATTCCTCCAGCAAGCCTGGCCCTGCGAACAGTCGGGGCTATAGTTGCAAGTTTGGCCAGAAACATCTGTGCAGCTAAGAGTGCCAGCTTCGAAGCAGTCCTCGGCGGCTTGCTTCTCCGCTTCCGTCGGGAGGTACCCGGGCGTCAAAAGCTTGTCGACAAGGGCTTGGTCCTGGCAGATGCGATAGCTGAACATACCGCCATGGTCGCCGTTGTGATCAACGCACCACTGTACGTCGACGACTTGACCAGGAGAGTAGACGGCGACGGGAGCTGTTCCCCAGTTGCTAGTGGGCTGGTTGTAGTCGATAGAGACACGAGCATTGTAGCCACAGGGTCCGCTACGGCCTACAGGTGCGACGTTGAGATCGGGCCAGGAGGAGACGGGCTCAAGGATACTGCATTCTGGGCAACTGTCCAACCCGGCCTGGGTGAGGTTAGTTGCCAACGTTTCTTCGGCAGCTTGAAGCCTGGTTCAGACTCACCTCAGCCCCTAATCTAGTTCGACTGCTTGGAATGGTAAGATACCCATGTCCGTAGACAGAGGGGATCAAAGCTGTAAGAACCAAGGAGGCGAATGACTTCATCGTGAAACGGGTGGTTGCTGGCGAGGGATGTAGGAACCGGACGAGTTGATGGTCTAATTCGCAATAGCCTTGATACAAGAAATAAGGTTGATTTTATACATGTGTTCACGGGTCTTCACGTCCATCGCCGAGCCTATCATTCTGGAGAAACGCACCGATTTACGTCAAACCTCGTCTAATATTACCCTCGACGCGTGGTCTTTAGCTACCACGATCCCCCTTAGCATCGTCAACGTAGTGTCGCCGAGTCAATATGACCGAGAAAACTGTAGCCGAGAAAATGGCGCCGGGGTATTTCCATCTGCACCTCATCTTTTCCGATTTCACCCTCTTGCCAATGGCTTTGAGATTCCGCTGTACTCGACACGACGCAAGAGCGGGGGATGCCGTGAATATATTCTTCCCCACGATCGTGGCGTTTTATGCAGAAGCTCGGTACCGAGGAAGCATTCCGCATTAGTGCTTTCTCCTTCTGCACCGGTAAACCACCTGGCACGCGGATTTCTATTTAAAACGGACCGAATCGCGACTTCGTAAGAAGCGAGGTCCGACCAATACGACTCTGGCACTCAGGGAGGTAAGAGGTCCGCCGGGGGTTACATCGCTACGCTACTGACAGGTCTGGGGAAGCCCGCGCACGACTTGGTTTCGGTAGACGGACTTATTTTTTTGCTTGTTATGTGGGATGATGGCCGGGATTTGTCTCTGTAGTTTAGGCTCAGGTTGACAACAGATGGGTGGTTGTGGGGATTGGGAAACTGAGCCGAACGTGGGTTTCAACGTCGAATTGGCGTCTTCATATGGGCCATTGTGGGAACTAACATAGGGAACAAGCCGGTTTCTTTTTGGCATACTACACACGTCGAGGTTGCTTTGAGATTTAATAGACTCTGGTTCGATGCAGTTGATCTATGATATCATTTCGTGGGATGCGAACAAGTATACGTACAGGCACGATATCTCGAAGTCTCCGGGTGTTTGAGAGGCGTCCTCTGGCCATGCATCGTTCAGCTTCGTTGTCCATTCGAGTGGTCTCTTATGGTTGATTGAAGGTTCCTCACCGCATCTCCATTGCATCTTGCGGAATGACAGCCCGATCTCGGCCTGATATTCGGACTAAATACGCTATGCTGGACATGACTTCTCGTTGGGCCGAGTTGTGCAGAAACTACAGTCACACCTCGTCAACTAGACCTTCGCCGCTATCTACAACCCACTGAGCTTGGCCGCCAACTGACCGGACTCGACAATGGTCTTTCAGACCCTGGATAACTTTATCCTCCGCATGAAGTCTGCGAGTGTTCGCGCAAATCAATCCTCAGGTGTGCCACAAACTCATAAACAAATTAGGCTGTCCGTCTTCGGCCGAGCTTGAAACCTACCACTCACTTCGGGAAACCCGGAGAGATGTAAACCTCCACGTCTGGTAACCACTAGCCATCCCTTAGCCTCACCAGTTGAAAGATAAGCTCGCTAGGCACGGGTGGTAAGGGAAAGGCCTTGTCCATACAATACTGTGGTCTTAGTTGGACAAACGACCTTCAGACGACAGCCGAGTAACCCCAGAGTCAATCCCAAATCACTCGTGTGACTTGAAGGGCGCAGTGTCAGGTAGAGTGTATCTTTGATGTTAAAAAAATCTTGGACATCATGTAATCCGTCTTCCAGGATACGCACTGAGAGTTCTTGGTCCTCTTCAACGTCGTGCAGAAATTCTATCGTGTTGCCAACAGGATTAGATGATCAGTACTCGGGCGGGGCGCCCAACACCGGCGACAACATTCGCTTTCGGCATGCTCGGAAGGAGAGAAGTTTTGGAAATTTCGAGCAATAACAACAATCGCTAGGTCCAGTGTCAGTATGGGCTGGAGCGGCGAAGCGTTGTTTAGAGAATAAATACCTCAGCAGTCTACCTTTGTAGAATATAAGTTCAAGGCCTCGAGGATGAGAGGAGAGGAGAGACAAAAGCGGGTTGGGAGATCAACGTCGTCGCCAAGAACTGAGCCACCCCCTCGCAGGCGGAAGCAGGGGTTGTGTGACTTGAACCAACAGCGCAATTGCGGACCTGTCCAACAGGCCGGAAAGTGGAGATGAGAAGATGATTGTGGAAATCGTCTCATGCATCACGCACCTCGCCCCCCATTTTTCATCCTGATCCTTCTCTTTTCCCATTATGTAGGATTGAAAATCCTACCCCCCATCCGATATGCGAAGCACAACGGTGGAGACAAACAAGTCACACGACTCGAGGAATTCCTCATTGTCAAGTACCACACCGACGCCGTCAAATTACGACTTCTGCAATGAAAAGGAAGTGGTGCCTGGCACAGCACTGGAGGTTGTCCCCGGTGTAGGCCTCGAGCTCGCGCGCCACGATGGCTTGGAAGTCCTGGTCCCCCCGCCTTCTCCGTCGCCGCGGACGATATTGTTTCCCACCCGATTCAGGACGCCGAGAAGGCGAATTGTCTTCATTGCCAGCGCCGTGGCGGTTCTACTTGCCATAATCGCGGGAATTACTGCCGGGGTGGTTGCCGCGACGAGGAAAAAGAGCAACAATACCAATAGCGACGACATACCCCTTTCTATGGCAGGTAGCAAGAGTATTTCGACGATTAGCTGGGTCGACGGAAGGAATGAGACGCAAACACGTCTCTATTACATTAGTGTCGAGAACGAATTGGTGGAGGCTGCGAGCGGCCCGAACGGGAGTTGGGAGCACACGCCGTTGGGCTTCAAGGCCATAGGAGGCTCTGACGTCGCGGCAGCTGTCAATCGGCCGAATGAACGTCCGGACTTGTGGGGATATCCCGATATGTACGACGTGTTGGGAGTGGAGAGGGTGATGGTGGACGGACCTTCGAATGCCGACCCTTTAGTCAGTTGCAGATAAAGAGCGTTTTGGATACAAGAATTAGATGTACTAACATCTACAGAGGATACATGTGTACTACGTCGACACCGACTCCTTCATTCACGACATCGTCTTCGAAGATGGCAGTTGGCGCGATGGGGATCTTGCGAGGAGTAAATACGTTTCCTGCTGGAACTGTACTCTCAGCGCGTTTACAAGGCGCTGCTTCGGCGGGTGTACGCAAACATCCGCCATGGTGGCCTATCGCGATGAAACCGGGGCGGTTACCATTGCGAACCAGACTTCTCGCGGCTGGGCAAAAGAAAAGCTCGACTTGGACATTAGCCCAGACAGTCGGCTGGTGTTGCAGCAGCGGTACGACAACTTCAGCACGGATACGATGGACCTATACTATCAGCACAGCAATGTGTCTCTGGTCAGAGCAAGTTGGAGCCCGAGACAACCGGGAGCTGAAGGTAAGTTTTGATCGGCCTTCACCAGGAGCTCTTCTGAACACAGACGATCTGCCGAGATCTGCCAGGCTCATACTAACTCTTCACAACCAACAGAATACACCTGGTCACTCATAGACTGGGTCTTTGATGCCATTCCGGTGAAACTCCCGATAACGGTTTATTCGACATATACTTACTTAACATTTGATTCCGGGGTCAGAGAATGGAAGGAGTTGGCATATCTGTATTGGGCGACAGACGAGGGGATAAGAGCTACTTGCTGGGCCCAAAGTAAGCGGGTTTCATCATCGGGGGAACAGCGGGGTGTTCCTACTTGGGACGCGACGGACCTGGGAATCCTTCCTGTCACAAAGCCGGACCGTATCCGCCCTGAGCTCTTCTGGCTTTCTTCCACCGGCGGTCAGCTCTTCATCTCTGAGAAAGTCATAGATCAGGCATCTCATATTTTACAGCTGCGGTATACCAACGGCACGTTACCGGAGAAGGCGGCCGAGGGTTGGGTTGTGACCGGGCCGGTTGGGGGGATTGAAAGCAATTGGGGATACTAGATTTGGCATGCGCGGCGCCGGTTCCTGGAGCATATATGCGGCCAGGGTACTCCCTAGGGTACGGCAATGCCGGCAATGCCGGTGATGACGCGGATGAGATTGTATCAGAGTTTATGGTATTATTAGTATGTATAACTAGGGTGGAGGGAATTCGGCAAATGTCTGCAGTGACGCCTACGCCGAATCGTTCAACCTATCGCCCATCGGAGACCCGACCGAAGCGAAAGGCCAGTTACGGGTTTAATTGTTAGCGGCAACTATTCCGCCATACTTTACCTGGATGATCGGCTATCCGCTACTGGAGTGTGTTGGCTAGGGTGGCAGATCGCTTCGAGGGGGATGAAAGCGCAATATGGAGATGGACAGATAGATGCAAGGGACCCGACCGAGTTGGATGTTTATATGCCCATTCCAAGATGGAATTAACCTTAAATGTATTATCTAGTATCTGTCTGTTACAAGAAATAAAATACCCTTTATATTCCAACGCCATTCTCCGGGATGTCCTCTCCATCCTCACCGAGGCAAAGTCATCATAATTTACTGCGCGCTCTGCTTGACAATCCGCCCCGAAACTACCCCATCGCCAAGATCACGCCTTCCCCCTTTAGCTCTTCTTCCACGGCGTAGGGGAGACCGGATGCGCTGCAGCAAAGCTGATAGGTAGCCTTCCGCCTTCGCCACCTCTATATTAATCGGTCTTCTAAGCGTGTACCTGCGGAACGCTTCAAAATCGTCCCACACTTTGACCGGCTTGTTTGTCCGTCGCGTGTCGATCAAATCGACGATGTTGACCCATGTGTTCTTCAAATCCTTTTGGCATTGCTCGATGGAGTCGCTGGGAGATATGCGGACTTCCTCGCACAGGCTCTGGAATCCTCGAAGTCTCCTTTCTTCGTCGGCGATCTCCTCCTGGATGGTATCTAGTGGCTGGTCGAAGTAGTGGAACTTGATTTCCTCGCGCATCGCGATGGTGCGCTCCCGGATATATCTCTGCGATCCGGGGACCCAGTCCTGCGATGACGCGAGGCGGGCGAATTCATCTTCGAATGCTGCGTCGTCGTCGGGTGTGAAGTTTTCGAATTTGGTAAAGTGAGATTGGGATGATGGAGGAGGTGCGTTGGTGTCTTCGTCGGACCAGTTGTTGGACATTTTGGCGAAGTATCTGTTTTTCTCCCTGTCGCGAACCCACCAATTGGTTTGTTCTCTCAGCTGAGGTTGTTGAATTAAGGGGCGAGAATGATGCGCTCGCTCCGAGATAATCGTGCGCGACTTGACGCGGCGAGAGCAGGGATACGTCGAAGTTGCCTGACCAAGCACGTGAGAACTGAACAGGGGATATTCCAAAGACTTTCTGTCAAGAAGAACGATTGGATACTACTATTAATAATCTAGATCTGGTAGGATCTAAGTTTACGAAGTACAGAGATCCACCCCTGCCACCCACACGGAGGGCTTCCCTCATGACCGTCCGGTCAAGGCATCGGCCGCGACTCCTCAGGCGTCGGGCTCCGAGTCGGTGGTGATGTGTATTGGCGCTTGAGAGTTGCATGGCATCACCGTTCGACAAGCTACTTCAGGATTGTTTCTAGTCGCACGCAGGCAGCTAGCAATGTGGAGACTCGAGATATGGGAGAGGCCAGGTCTTGGTTACGATGTTCTCGTCTTCGTGTATGAGCCACGAGAAGCCAGCGGTCTATCCTGAGAGCCTTCGGAGGCAGGGGTAGTGATCTGCACCCGGATCAGTCTCTCATGGCTTTATTTGGGTTCTATTATATTTATAGGAAACACTGTCATACGAATCGGGCTGTGAGTTTGGTAACAGACATTGGCAGACGTCTGGTCCCTGTTCTTGCGGCTCTTTCTCCCATGTTTCTGGTTAAGGTGTCTGTCTTTACGACCGCGAAGCATAGCTAAACTCAAGCTGTCGTGTATATTGACCACATCCTTCCTGCTTCAAGCACAGACCTAGTCACGACGGACGACCCTACCTCCTATCCTTTCCATATCTGCGTATGGTCTCGTACGTCCCCCGCGTATGCGTGAACCGCGTCGGGAAAGCATAATTCACGACGCGAGGTGGTCTTTGGTATTCGAGTCCCTTACAATTTGCCCCAGAGGATTAGTGACACGATTGGGCCTTCTTTCTACCAGGCGCTCTACATAGTGGAATGACGTGCAGCTGAGAATATCCCCTCATAAGCCCACATTTCTTGCCTAGTCCAAGATGTCCTCTACATCAGTTTCAACCCCTTGTCCACCTCAAGTTGAGCCACTTGGTGGCCCCTGCTCGCCACTACCGGAAAACGCTCCATCAGATCTCCGTCTCTCCGTCTCTCCACAAACTAGTTCTGCATCCACTATATCCATATCCCGTTACTTCGAAGAGGGCAATATGTAACGTCGTCGGAATGCCCGCGTCGATTTCAGAGTATGCTATCCAAGGCAACCCTCCAGCGAAAATAACCTGGACGCCCTTGAAATAATAGACTGTGATTGTAATAGTGAAGAGCGCAGATTACATGTCGGACCCTAAACTCGGACTGCAAGCAAATCTGTTATCTCCGCTGGTGAGGCTGGTCCCCCACATAAAATGAGACCGTTACGCAACGTTACAGCTCCAGGGGGACCGTTAAGATGCCTTGTCGACTATCGCAAGGGGCAGTTAGGGTGGTGAATGCGACCGTGGGGGTTTTGCCCGATCCACTAGTGCTGGCCACCAGGGCAGAAATACCACCCATTTGAGGACTATCCTCGGGCAAGACGGCGCGCCTGACCTACCCCTACATGCGCGTCACTAGATTGTGTCAATTACCGAAGGCGTCCAGGCCTCACAAACCAAGGATGGAGGATGGAAAAGGAAAGTGGCAGCCATGCATGAGATTCTTCAACAACAACGGGACGGTATTTCTGATATCTCCTAACCTGCATGCTCCAACGTTTCCATTTCTGAATCAGGGGGGTCCAGTTACCCACACCAAGACCCTTCAGCGCAGAGACATCGACCAACAGATGACATTACTCGTCGTATATCCATGTTTCCAGCTCACCTCTGAGAGGGGTTTAGAGGGCAACTTCTTTGCCATTATGAGGCATCCAATTAAAAGAAAGGGGGCCAAGGGGGGCTAAAGGGGTAGTGGTCCGGGCAGAGTCCACGTGAAATCGAGTTGAAATCGGATGGCAGCTCACCACTTCGGTGTCTCATTCGTTCACAAATCATTCGGTCCGTCTCCCCCGCAAAGTCGCATCGAGTGTCTTGCTTCGTCCGAAGGATGGAATCTGCCTTATCGATAGCGGCCAAGACATTTTGCCACGTTCGAAACGAAACATCTAAAAAAGGAGTCAGGGATGAGTTCGCGTTGTGTTGAGCTTGATAGGACGGCGGGATTCCCTCCATGGTTCTCGATGCGTCTCGGAGGGATGTTGATAGGCATGATAGTCTTGCCGTTCCTGTGAAGAATCGGATGTGACTGGCGCTCTTCAACGATTGAAATTTTCCGCGAGCGTTTGATCCGATCTCCTTCGAGCTTGCCATCCCCATAATACTACCTACCTTATTCAGATGAGTGCCCCGTCCACAGGCTACGAAACAATGCGTCCCAGTCCGAGTGAACTATCGTCATGTCTCAACCGTACCTTAGTAGCAACGTTGCGCATGCAGGAGCTACTCATGACCAAACGCTGGTGTCCCTAACCTTACTTTATGGAGCAAAAAAACGAAGCCCAAAAACATTTATATACAGCCCTTGTAACGCCTCCAAAACCTCGATGTTATTTTCATTACCAACGGCGCCGGTGCCAGTGACAGCTCTAACCTTCACTCCTTACCCCTGACCCGCAGTCATTCCTTTAACTGCCCCTTTATCTTCTTCTTCTTCTTCTTCTTCTACGATGGTGTCTTTCAGGATCCTCCACGTAGTCTGGGCCTTGTGCCTCTTTTGGATCACCCAGTCCCATGCCGCACCCGTTAACGTGACCGAGGAAGACACCTTCTCCATCAGCGGCAGCGGATATAACAATGTGGTTTATTTCACGAACTGGTAAGCCACGGATCCCTGCCCCTTGCCCGTTCTAACTAGAAGCGGAGTTGCCTTGTACTAACCCTTCACAGGGCTATCTATGGCCGGAACTACCAGCCCCAAGATCTTCCCGCATCCCAGATTACCCATGTCCTGTACTCATTCCTGAACCTCCGACCTTCAGGAGAGGTGTTAGTTGAAGTCCATTCAAGCAGCATGACCCGGAGTGTCGATGCTAACGCGAGATTGAAGATACGCTTCCGATACCTATTCTGATCTGGACAAGCACTACCCAACCGATTGTAAGTCATCCAGTGATCTGCCACATTATAGGCGTGCACTCTAACTTCTTCCCAGCCTGGAACGATGTTGGCCACAACGCCTACGGCTGCGTCAAGCAGCTCTATATCCTCAAGAAGGCCAACCGCAAGATGAAGACCCTCCTCAGCATCGGCGGCTGGACCTGGTCCACCAACTTCCCCGCCGCCGCTAGCTCCGCCGCCTCCCGATCCCTGTTCGCGAAGAGCGCCGTCACCATCATGAAGGACTGGGGATTCGACGGTATCGACGTTGATTGGGAGTACCCCGCCGACGCCACCCAGTCGCAGAACTTCATCCTCCTTCTCAAGGCCGTACGACAGGAGTTGGATTCTTACGCTGCTCAACATGCTCCTGGCTATCACTTCCTCCTCACTATTGCCTCGCCTGCTGGCCCCGACCACTATAACGTGATGGACCTCAAGGGTGTTTCCGATGTCATCGATTCGTTCAACCTCATGGGATACGACTTTGCCGGTTCTTGGAGCTCCTACTCGGGCCACTTGGCAAATCTTTACGCCGATTCCGGAAACCCCAACGCTACTCCGTTTTCGGTGGACAAGGCTGTCAAAGACTACATTGCGGCCGGCGTCCCCAGGAGCAAGATCGTTCTCGGCATGCCCATCTACGGACGTTCCTTCCAGCAAACCAGCGGTATCGGAGCATCTTACAATGGCGTCGGCTCTGGCTCCTGGGAGAACGGCGTCTGGGATTACAAGGACCTCCCCAAGTCCGGAGCTACGGTTATGTTTGATTCGACGGCCCGCGGCGCCTACAGCTACGACAGCTCCTCGAAGGAACTCATCTCTTACGACACGCCCGCCATGGTGAGGGAGAAGGTCGACTATCTTAAGCAGCTCGGCCTCGGCGGCTCGATGTTCTGGGAGGCTAGCGGTGACAAGACTGGTCAGGATAGTTTGATCTGGAGCAGTTATGATGGTCTTGGTGGTGCGGGCGGTGTTGATTCGTCTTCGAACCAGCTGAGCTATCCTGATAGCCAGTATGACAACATCAGGGCCGGAATGCCGTGATGTTCAGGGTGTGACCAACTTGAGGGTAGCGCCGGAGGCTACGTGGATCTGAGGGGGTTTATTTCTTTCTCTTCTCTTTCTTCTTCTTCATCCCGTGTTTTCGACTCATACTGGGAACATCGGGCGACGCGAGGTTCATCTCCTGACAATTGGCGGTCTATGACTGCCAAGCGACGGGCTGGCTGCATAATTCTGGTGATGCCTCGCATCTTTTCTCGTATTTACTTTTACGTTCTACTGACGACGAAAACGGCATGTCAGAGGTTGTTACATATGAGCTGTATATCCGATTCACTTCTTGTACCTACGATCATTATACTGAGCTGTCTTCTGAGCCAAGCTTCTTCTCTCCTCTGCTGTGTTCTGGTGATCAACTTTCTATCTTTCTCTTCTCTTCAATACATGCATCAGCAGCACTGTATGTGTAGCCCGTTGTACTAGGCCTTTCTCCCGAGGATAAGATACGGCCGGCCGGCCTACATTCGGCAAACAGACGCAACGCCGGCAGTAACTCCAAGAGTGAGACTTATGATATCTCGATTGCGTAATTGACAATTGAAGGCATAATTTGTATGCTCGTGCGGCTCGTACAGCCGGATGAGCAGGTCACTGCAGCGCCCAACATAGCGGCTCTACGCAGTCAAACTCGATGCTATTGACACATTCCTCAATTTTGAAGTTAACCTCCCTCAACGACAGCCCACAAGTTTGAACCTCGCCTCCAAGTACTTAATTTCTCTCGACTCGAATAACGACAACGAGACTTCCATAACTCATAGGCTCATAGCCCGAGTCCTAAACTCGCCTTCTCTCTTCTCAAACCTCACCCTCGTAAGTCCACCCTCCATCCTCGCCATAGCATCGGGGTCGGACCCGACGGCCTTGAAAATGGCCTCCACATCATCTCCCAAGCCAATCTTTTTCGCCGTCTCGAGACACCGCGTGGCGAGGAATGGCGCGACCTTTGGGAAATAACCCTGGATGTAGCCTAAGCAGATTTCCACTCCTAGTGGCCCAAGCCCCTTAATTTCGCGGAGCTCGATGGCGAGTTTGGCGCGGGCTACGTCGTTTTCTTCGTCTTTTGGAAGGATCTTGGAAGCATCATCATCTGAAATGCTCGTTAGCAAAACTTTCATAAACGAAGAAGAAAAAAATTTGAAAGGAATGAAAGAAAGGGACAAAGAGAGCAACGCACCGTATTTATGT
Organism: Scedosporium dehoogii; assembly: GCA_002812735.1. NCBI lineage: Eukaryota > Fungi > Ascomycota > Sordariomycetes > Microascales > Microascaceae > Scedosporium > Scedosporium dehoogii. The sequence continues at coordinate 47,881 of PGIR01000042.1, read as the reverse complement.
TTCATCAGCTTAGCCAAATCACCAAGGAAAGTAGCCATCTTCTCGTTATACCGCACATACCCTGCCTCCGAGAGGAAGTCCGCCCTTTGTCGCCAAGTGGTCTTGTGAAGGACTTCGAGGTCGTTATACTTGGCATCGAGAAGGTACTTGAGAGCCCTTTTCGCAATGTCGTGAGAGATGCGAGCGGATGAGAGCATCGCATTGAGAATATGCGCCATGACAATTTGGCTTGCGGGCCATTTTTCGTCCACGACATCCTGCAGAGGAGGCTCGCCATATTTCTCGAGGACCCTTTTTGCAATTTCTTCGATGTTACCGGTGACAGGTGGCTCTCTTTTGGCCGCCTTGATATCTTCGTGGTGACTATGCCGTCGCCGCTTGGGGGAAACGTGACCGCCTTCATCCTTGACTTCTGGTTCCTTGGCCGGCCGTTTCTGCGGTGGGTGGCCTTCGGCTTTCTTGCCTTCCGCCTTCACTGGTGAGCCCCGGGGTTTTACGACCTGGGGCTCTCGAGTCTGACTCCGAGTTTGAACCATCTTCTATCGCTGTTGCCTGGGAGAAATAGGTCAAGATGAGGGGGTGAATGGGGTTTGTCTAGTCAATGAACATGACGTTGCGTCTGCGCTGACGACATCATGATGTTAGCGAGAACGCCACATTTCCTTCACTCATATGAAAGTTGCATGTTCAAGAACGCTAATCGCTAGATTTGCACAGTGGATTTGAATGGGTTTGAATCGACGAAGACCTAAGTAAGAATGAGGCCGTCCTTTTCGAGCTCAAGAAAGAGGAGGTCTAATCAATCGCTCGCATGACCTCCCAGTTACCATCACACCAACCTAAGACGACTTCCTGCCTTGCAATTCTCCACGGGTTCTCCCCTTTCGCCTCCAGCTCCGGCAGCCGGACCACGTCGAAGATGGCTCTCCCCTAAGATTAAATTAGTGTCGATGCCAAGGCAGGGTTATGTGGTGTTTAGCCTACCCCGTTCTGCAACAGGGGGGCCCCGTTTACGCTCTTCTTCACCATCGTGCCTGTGCACTGAGCAAAAGCAGTCGCTCGATCAGGTCGAGACCCGGCCCCGGGCTGTGGGAGTCGGACAATCGTATGGCTGTGAGTTCTAGTCAGATTTTCTTTTCTTTTTTATTTTTTGACATTTTTCGTGGGTCTTTTGCTTCCCCTTCCAGTTTTGGAGCGTTGGCGAAGGTATGTAGGGGACCAACCAAACTCACCCATACTTGTGCTGGCACGCATCGAAAGATTCCACAAGCTTCATGGCTTGCGCGGCCCATTCAGGTCCCGTCACAGTCCACGGATCCTTCCCGGTTAGCGACTGGTAGTCAATCACCACATTAGGCGCGTAGACTTCGTCTCGCAGCCCTTCTTCTGACTTGGTGTCGTAGTACCACCCCTGCATACCGTTAATCTAATACCCAACTCAATTTCGCCTACTGAGTGGATTCCTCTCACCAGCTTCTTGACTGTTTCGTCAATGTTGGTCTTGTCGAGCAAGAATTCTAACACGGAATAGGTAGCCATTTTCAGCAACGAGTCGCCTTTCTCTTGTCCGCGTCATCGCCCAGATCTCTAGAGGCGGGAGCATTTAGGTGCTTATATACATATCAGACGATCCCAGTTCATCACTTCAGAAATGCATCTTCTCTCGGAGTTAATAATAGTAATGGAAACGCCGATGAGACGTGAGGCGCATGGAATCCTACAGGGCGGGACTGCTGCTTAACTCCTGTTAACTCCAGCCATTGCCTGACCCAACATTTCCATTCACACCCAGTGCCCTCATATCCCCCACGTGCGCTGGCATGTCGAGCATACAAGGCTATAATACTCCCGGTCTATTCGGGCGCTTGATTCGTAACTAGCGATCTAGCTCTACTCCAGGGTTATCGATGAGATTATTAGGTCATCGTGTTGTTTGAGGAGACAGAACCGAACTGGCTGTTCCCTTTTGACTGGGCATTTATGCCACGCGTCCTAGTCTTACAGAATCCTGGGGAAACAAAGTTATGGAAATATCTAGAGATGTGTGAGATGTGTTTTTGCTCTTTACCTGATACATTAAGGCCCCTTTGCAACTATACCTATCGAAGTCAGACTTGTGGCCCAAAATGAAGATATTTCTGGAACAACTTTCTTGAAGACCCATTCGATTTCGAAATGGGAGCCCACTAAGAGCCCTGGCAGTGCCCGCAATAGTAACTAAGAATGCCGAGAAGATTCTCCCTGATATCTCTAACGCCGAGAAACACGTTCCCACCATGTTAACGCGCGATCTTTATCTGCGTCATCATGCTCGATACCAGAGAATATCACGGTGCTTCCTTCAGCAACCAGGTTAATGTACCGACGCTCTCGTCCGCGCTTAATTAAGCTGCCCCACCGAGACATAGGCCCTTGCGCCTGCTATCCTACCGTTCAAAGTGTTCATCTCGGCAGGATCCAATTCCGGTCGGTCCTGCACTCCCTCTATCAGAAGGCAGGGTCTTAATGCACTCAAGAGAGAGATACTTGCCACTCACCTGGACTGCCTTCAAACTGCCGTCTCGGCTTCAAGGTCAATATTCGGATGCGATGCTAGGTGTGGCGACGCTTACGGCCTGGTCGTATCCTGCTAGAAGATTATGTTTCTGTTGAAACTTTTTTGGAAAGATAAATATTCTCGGGCTCTTAGTTAAGAGACTAGCTATTTAGTAACACCTAGTGCTTTAGCCTCCTGAGCAACAACGGTAGCGATGGTCTCATACACAGATTGCTGTTGGGGTGTCCAGTTGAGGACCTTCCTGGCTCGGATAGCTTTGCATCGGGAGTTTGTACCCCAGAAGAAAGACGCGTAGGGCCAGACCTCATCAGCTTCTTTCGCGCTTAAAGACTGCAGCTCAGTGGTTTTGGTGAAGCCTTGCTCATATGCCTCTTCCGCAATCCTTTGGGCGACGTTTCTCCAGACAAGCTCACCATTCTCCACGAAGTAAAAACCTTTGTCTCCCCAGTGAGTGACACCTCCACCCTTGACAGCCTCTTCCACAAGCTTTAGGAAAAGGTTTGACAAGTCTTGGACGTGCACCGTGCTCCAGATATTACGACAACCCTGAACCGTAAGACCGATGCCTCTCTTTAACGTATACGCAACTAGCTCGGGCACCTGGATGCTCCTCTTGTTTCCCGGACCTCAACAGGTTCCGTAAATGGTCGGCGGGCACACGATGGCAGTCATTGCCTTTTAAAGGGTCAACTCCTAGAACCGTGAAGTCAACGTCTCGGTGAGCCGCAGTCTCCTTGACGGAGAGGATTTCGCCGAGACCGTCCCAATCGTCAAACCTCTTGTCCTTCTGAACTCCGTACTCCTCGGCATCCACATCAGGGAAACAGATGATGTCCGATCCCGACAAATGAATCCAGAAGCCTGGTCTGACAGCTGGTTTTCTACTCAATCCAGCCGCAATGGCTTGAGCAGATGCAAGGTGTTCACAAGACGCCCAGTGGCAAACGATGTCTGCATTGGACGCCTCATCTGCGAGCAAATCGAAATCATCAAGGTCTCCATAGACGAGGCGTGCTGAGGGTACATCCTTGGTAACAATGTCTCCCTTTTCGACGCTTCGGACTAAACAAGAGAATTCATAATCCGGATGTGCCTTGGCTATGGTATGCAAGGCATCTCCTCCAATGTAACCGGTCGCGCCCGTACTGTATAATACCATGTTAGAGTGTTGTAGACAACATGATATCAAACCGCCGCCATGTTGTCAAATGGTAACCCGTTAGGGGATCAACTCTTTGGAAGATCCTGGCTGGGCGGCGAGTTTGATATCTACTGATTCCTATTTGGCCTGCACTGGAGTGACAGAAACGCTAAATCAGAGGGGAATGAGACTTACACAAAGATTTTAACCATGTCGAAGAAGCTCGTCTGTGTCCGTCCTTCACCAGATGACCCGAGATATGCTAGAAAAAGGGAATAAGAACCGACGGAATTCTTCAATCCTCTGAAAATTGACTCGCACTAGATACTCAATGCAGGGTTCTTCTTATAGTTCACCCGACGACGTGAGGATTAGATTCATTGATCATGATGCTGATAAATCATCTCACGGGAAAGCGGGGATGGTCCAAGTCTACGACCCCACCATTTACCAACAAAACGAATCGAAGATTGTCATCGACATGATACCGAGGTAGTGCTTGTTGATTTTGCTTCGAGAGGGGCTACCTTAAGCTTCATCCGCGCTGAGGTGGGAACCCACGCAAAGGACCATCACCAAGCGGCTACGATTTTCAGATTCATCTAGCCCTGTTGAGCCTTAGGAAGGCGATTGTGTCCTCAAATTGTGAGGTATCCGCCATTGTCAAGCTCGCGATATATGTCGCGCGGTACAACCTGGCCCGTCGAAACCATGCACACCACCTTAGAAAGTTCCTGAGAGGTCATTGGCCGGTCGTTACGCTCGTTCTTGTTCCAGTACCAGGTCTGGCTGTCCCTGGGTGGTTGCTTGAGGTAGAAGCGGTCGTGTCAAAGTTGCCTTCTCCGGTGCCAATCTTGAAGCTTGATGGCCCGACTACGCCGCGGAGAAAGACCGACGTCGTCGGCGTTGGTACCGGGCTTGCCTGGATGACCGCTGCAGCGGAAGTGATCGAAGCAGGCCCACGCCGTGTTGAAGGCTCGCGACCGTGTCGGCGGCGAGACCTGGAGCCAACCGATCGCCCAGGGAAAAAGTTTGATGGAGCTGGGTGCCGCTTAGATGAACTACACTAATCAGACACGATAGAGCTGGCTCCGGATTCGGCGTTGAGCTTGTGGAGGAAAACGCAACAGGCAACTGCGTATCCCAGGATCGGATATACTAGCCCTCTATTTCCTCACTTATTGCAAGTTAAGTCGAGGTCTCCTCTAGGAAGCAATTCATTTCACTTAAGAGACGGAACGGAAGGAATGTAGCTGGTGGAGCAACGAGGGTGGGCTTCAGCCCTCGGCACTTTGACATGCTTGGGCTGGTTAAAAGAGAAAGATTTTCATTTACTCAATGGGAGAGGTCGAAATATTGCGAGGGACCGTCCGTGGAACAGTGAACGGATGGTGCAAAAAGCAGATTATACCTCTGCTGCCTCCTCCTTCGACAGACTCACATGGGCCTATTTGTGTCGAGCCCTCGAGTTCTTACCCTCCCCAAAGGCGACTGTCAAGCAATGGCTGAACATACAACCGTAACGCCATGGGTCCATGTTGGGGTAGCTGTCCAGTCCCACCCGGTGCCCTTAGAAAAGCTCTCCGCGTCTGGGGCTAGCAGGATAGTGTAGGACGGAAAGCCATACTGCTTTAGCAAATACCGGAGAAAAGCCACAGTCGATAGGCTAGCCTATAACTTTATTCCTATGACTGGAGCTACGGATCTGTTGTTTCCCCTTAACCTCACCCTTGGAGCCGGCATCTTTAATTTCGCTGCGGAAGCTGGAGTCTAGCTACCACTGAACTAAAGTCAGTGGTTCTGCCATACTGGCATCCAATAGGCAACCACACCTCCATAGATCAAGGTAGGGCCGTCGAGACACCGGAATTCTCCCCTCCAGAACGATCTGGTGTCGATTGGTGTCAACGGTCCTCCAGCCGTAATCCTGGGGAATGAAACGGTCAACTCATACTTGTGCCCAGCCACATTCTCTAGAAAGTATGGCTGGATTCAAAAAGTTAGAATCCTTCTAGAACATATCCCGGATTTTCCGGCTTAGGCTATGCGTTAATAAGCACCGGCGTCGGCGGGATCGAAATCCGAAACTCTGCCAGCTATTTTGCCACTCTACTTCGTGCATATGTATACCTTCTTTACGTTTGCTTGGCCAGACTACCTTTCAAGAGCGTTCTATCTCCGGCCCCCACTCCCCACAAAGGAGGACGCCGTACCCCCCACTTCGGTAATATTATCAGCCCACGCGAATATATGGTGGTCTCCCGAGACTTTTCTGGGAGATGAGCTTTGCCTGTCTGGTGAGTTGAAGCTTGTCGAGGCTGCTACCAAGACACTGTGTGGGAAGCTGATAGGAGGGGGACCACGTAGTCTATGTAATTCACCATGCCAAGCCAATTGGCGCTCGCTATAGTCTGGAACGAAACTTGAATCGTAATGGGTTCTGAAATAGGAGGTCCAAGAAGAAACTAGCAACCCCACGTGAGCTGTGCCTGTTTGGATGTGGTTCACGTGGAGCTTTTTGAAGCCAAGATGCATGCAATCAGGGGGGTAGGGCCGGACAGATTATGCGTTCTAAACTACCTCCCACAAGCGGCCCAGTCCAGTCCCACATCCACACATTCACACCTCTCACCGACTATTGCCTCGTACGCATACACCCAGTCGGAGACAGAGCGGGGCCCAAGCCTCACGATGTCTTCATTCTCCACATCACCTATGCACTACGTGCAGGCGAATTACCTTGTGACTCAATACTAAACGGGTCATACTCCCTAGCAGCCTGCATACTTCTCATATGAATACAATACGGAGTCCATGTATAATTCCCTACATGAAGGAAACGAAATGCGATTCTGCTGATTCTGATTCCGGTTCAAATCATCCCTGGCAGGACCATGGGGCTCCTGACGCAGGCATTACCGAAACCAAGCAGATAACGTGGTCGGGAGAACGGAGGCGCTTCTTTAGATTAGCTTTCCCAAGGTTCCGGAAGGTAAAGTACAACGTGGGCGGAGCATCACACAACGTGATAAGAGGTGGGCGAATCCGGGCACTCGGGTTGATGAAAGAGGGGATGGCTTGGCTTAACTTGGCCTACTGTATCCTGATGTCTAAAATACTGTCCTGGTGTGTATCGGTAAATACTCAAGTACCATTCTGGAACCATTCCATGTCTCTCCAGCAAGAGGAGAAGGACACTGGCTCCTGGAAGACGACGGGAAATAGGAGACAAGATGAGGAAAATCAGGACATCAAACATGTTGCCTCCGGGATGAGTTACAACATCCAACCCATGACGTCATTGCTCTGTGGCCTGAGACGAGCAAGCAAATACAAACTACGGAGTATATAAAGCCCTGGGCCACAACATTGAGCTCGTGTATCAGTGATATAGCTCGAGCCGTAGTTTGCCTTGATCACTAGCAGTCTGGACAATGTCGAGGTCATCCCGGAGTCACTCCAGCCACCCAAAAAACACAATAACATAGTAACAGTAACACTGTCAGTTCCTGTTGGTCACGATCTTTGTCGCTAAGTTGACCATTCTTGACCACCAATATCAACTTCCCCCTCTCCCCCCTCTCCCCTCTCTCACCCTCTCAGCCAAGGGGCAAGGATTCCCGACCCTCCATCCTCTGGTGGCGTCGCGTGCATCACCGGGTGTGGGGCCCCCCTTTCGGGTGCCCCGTTTCCGGACCTTTGCTTGGAGCTTCAGTTGGTGCCCGATTGTTGGAGAGCTGCTTGCGCTGTTCCTAATTTCAATTGATTTTCAAATTTTGTCCATTTTTTTAGCCTTTTCACAGCCATAATTCTTTTAATTTTTCACACATTTTTGCCGCTCGTCCTCCATTGGTTAGACCTACCGTCTCTTTACTGTGTGCGAGTACGTTGGGGGATCCAGTACTATAAATTCGAGTCTCCCGACCAGCTCATGAGCAGAGCTTTCTGTACGCGACTTGTCCCCTTATTACGACCTAATTCAACGATCTGCGTTCCCCGTTCCTTTTCCATTCGTTTTGTTTCTTCTGCTGCTTCGTCCTCGGCTCCAAGATATACCCAATCCCAATCTAATACTCCTTCAGCGGCTCAGCCACCATCAACATGACACAAACCACGGTCGCCGTGCCCATCGATATCGCGAGCGCCACCAAGGAAGCCGTCGACGGAACCACTTGCGTCGTCGAAAGAATTGATAACGTCATCGACGACATCGATGGGGTCGTCAGCACGAGGAGAGACAGCGTGATTACCTCCCAGCCCACCGATCCCAATGTCGTCGCCATAACCATTCCCGACCGGCAGTGGTGGAAGGAAGCCATCATTTACCAGATTTATCCTTCGTCCTTTTGCGACACGGACGGCGATGGCCTCGGCAACATTAACGGCGTCACTTCCAAGCTTGATTACCTCAAGGAGCTGGGTGTCGATGTCGTCTGGCTGACCCCCATTTACGAGAGCCCTCAAATGGATATGGGCTATGACATTTCTAATTACCGCGCCATCCACAAGCCCTACGGCACTATGGAGGATGTCGAGAACCTTATTTCCGAGCTCAAGAAGCGCGACATGAAGCTCATTATGGATCTCGTCGTCAACCACACCTCCGACCAGCACCCCTTCTTTATCGAGTCCCGCTCCTCTACGAATAACCCCAAGAGGAACTGGTACATCTGGCGCAAGCCCAGATACGACGACCAGGGCAACCCTCAGCCCCCGAACAATTGGGCCTGCATCCTCGACGAGGAAAATTCGGCCTGGACCTACGACGAGACGACGCGAGAGTACTACCTCTCCCTCTTCTCGCCGTTCCAGCCTGATCTGAACTGGGAGAACCCAGACGTGCGACACGGCGTGCACGAGATCCTCCGATTCTGGATCAACAAGGGAGTTGGTGGTTTCCGCATGGACGTTATCAACCTCATTTCCAAGAACCAAGACTTCGCCGACGCCGAAGTCGTCTACCCCAACAGGAAATACCAATGCGGCAGCAAGCACTTCGCCACGGGCCCTCGCCTCTCGGAATACCTCCAAGAGATGAAGCGCGAGGTACTGTCCCACCATGATCTCCTCACCGTCGGCGAGATGCCCTTCATCAAAGATGAGAACCAAATCCTCGAAATCGTCAAGGCAGAGGAGGGTTCCCTCAACATGATCTTCACCTTCGACCTCATGTCCCTCGACGACGTCCCCGGCGAGACAAAGTTCAGCTTCCGCCCCTGGAACGTGCGCGACTTGCGCCAGATCATCGAAAAGATGCGTCGCGTCATCACCCGCCGCGGCTGGAAGACCCTCTACCTTGAGAACCACGACCAGCCTCGCTCCGTCTCCCGCTTCTGCGACGACTCCGATGAGCACCGCCTCGCCGGCACGAAGCTCCTCTGCATCATGCAGACCACCCTCACGGGCACCCTCTACGTGTACCAGGGCGAAGAGCTCGGCATGCGCAACGTCCCCGTATCGTGGGGTCCCGAGGAGTACAAGGACATCGAGTCCGTCAACTACTGGAAGTACATCTCCAACAAGTACCCCGAGGGAGCTCCCGAGCGCGAGCGTGCCCGCCTCTTCATGCGCCGCAAGGCTCGCGACAACTCCCGCACGCCCATGCAGTGGGATTCTTCGCCCAATGCCGGGTTCTGCCCAGCTGGCGTGAAACCCTGGATGCGCGTCAATGACGACTACCCCGAGGTCAACGCCGAGGTGCAACGTAGGGAGCACAAGGCCACAGGCCTGTGCACGCAGGTGTCGGCCTATAGGTTCTGGCAGCGCGCGCTGCAACTCCGCAAAGAGCACGTGGATCTGTTCTTCTATGGCGAGTTCGAGGTCGTCAAGGACACGCATCCGAACGTGTTTGCCTTTAAGAGGATGGGTGGGGACGAGGTGTCGATGACGATTTTGAACTTTAGTGGTGGTGAGGCGGAGTTTAAGTTCCCTGATGGTTTTGTGATTCAGAATTGGTTGCTGGGGAGCTACGACTCCGAGTCGACGGACAAGCCGAGGAAGGGTACGATTACACTGAAGCCTTGGGAGGGGTTGCTTGGTGTTGGACGATGGAGCCAGCAGGGCGGAATCAAAGAGTGCACATTGCGGGAAAACGTCTAATCTAAATTGACATGAATTTGTTTATGGGTCGTTCGAACATGGGAGCATATAGATAGGCTGCATTTTGTTTTTGAGTTCCAAATCGCTAGAATAGCAATCGAGACGAATGATTATCCAGTTTTGAGTCTTTCATGTTGCCTCGAACAGTATATACCTCTCACCTTCCTAAGTACCCCTTGTTTCCAGACTCTACGGTCTACTTGGTCCACAGCAGAGCCAGGTGAGTTGTGACCAGCTCCAGCCCTGGGGCTATAACGCAGGATATTATGTCGGCTAGGGGCAGAAATCTAGTCATAATTCTTCTCTGCAAATGAAGAACTAATACAAGCTCAATGCAGCGCGCTGACGTCTACAGCTTCGGGGGTGGAGAATATAAGGAGAGCACATTGAAATCAGAGCCTCTTCATTCTATAACTACTCATCACGCTTTGTAGCCAATAACCAGAAATCATGCTGCATGAATATGCCAGCACAGGTAGACTTCCATACATTAGTAGGGTCCAGGACATTAATATCAAAATGACGAATCAGCTACACGACAAATGCGGTTAGTGAAAGACGGCAGAGAGATTTTAGGGTAGAAGGATACTAACCTCGAAAAAGATCTTGTTCAACTCCATAAAGGCAATATTTTTACCGAGACACTGCCACCTTCCATGTCCAAACACTAGATCTACGGCTGACTCTTTGGCGCGGAGCTCTTCTTTTGTCCCTTCCAACCATCGCTCGGGTCGGAATACATCTGCATCCTCACCCCAGACGTCCTTGTTACGCGAAAGGCCAAAGGCAGAGTATCCAAGTACAGTACCACCCGGGATGAACGTGCCGTTGTAGTCTTCTCCCTCTGGGGGGACCACTTTGGACATTACGCCTGTAAGGGGGGGCCAAAACCGGAGGCCTTCCTTGATGACAGTCTGGAGATACGGGAGCTTGCGCGCTTCGGTATCGGGGATGGGCGAGGGGAGGTGTGAGGAGGCTTTGATCTCGGCCGCGAGCTTGCTGTAGACGCGAGGGTTTGTGATGATGTGTAGTAGGGTGGCGCGGATGGCAGTGGCAGTTGTCTCGGATCCAGCCAGGCTAGGGGCCGTAAATAAGGCGTGTCAGTAAACATGAGTTTGAAAGCTTAGGAGGGTGGAGAACGAGTTCTCACATTTGCAAGAGGGTCTCGGATTCGGCCTCGGGCTGAGTTAGGCCGTGTCGGACGAAGGATCCGAGCATATCCTGCTGGTCCTTCCGGTCGGGCCCAAACCGTTCGGCAGCCTTTTGCTTGCAGATCCTAATAGTGGTTTGATTCAGCAACCGGACCCAGCAATACACATCCTTCCCATCTCGCACCTCTGCCATGGATGGAGTCAGGGTCGAGGGAGCGAGAGCCATGGGAAAAGTTACGCACCGCATTACGCGGCCAAAGCCAAGCTGATCCTTATCTGATGGCATGAACATTCGTACGATACTTGACTTCAGGATCCAGTTTAGACGAGGTATTGCAGAGATGAACATGATGGCGGGCATATTCTCTTCGACGGCGGCGATGTACCCAAAGGCGTCTGAGTCCGTTGCAAGGCAGCCGAAAGGCTCGCTGTAGGCGATGTCGGAGATAACATCGAGGGTAAAGTACTGGGCCTTGCGGCCGAAATCGAAGGGCTTGGGGCCACCGGGGGCGGAGGCATACTTGGCGATGAGATTCACGAGCGCGGCAACGTTGCGATCCGCCTTGTATTCAAGTGCGTCGACTTCTTTACCAGAATACTAGAGATCCCCAAATAGTATGAGCGCAACGCGTTAGCCCTGGGACAAAATTGGGTAACTATCAATATGTCGCCGAGAATGCATCAAGCATCGAGCGCTTAAGGCCGCGAAACCCGCGCTTCTCGAGGATCATTTCGTCCACAACCCTGGGCCATTCAGCTAACTTACACCGGCTGCCATTTTGGTGCGCAGGATATGATGTAGATCATTGTCCTGTTGGGAGAGGACATTATCCCGACGTGGGTCAAACCGCATGGCAATGTACCAGTCCGACCGCTTGTACTTAGATCGTACTCCAAGCATGCGCCGGAGGAGAGCGGGGTCGCTTGTTACCAGCTCATTAGGGCCAACGCGAGCGAGCGGGCCTGGAGGTGGCGTAGTTAGAGTGCGCTCATTCTGCGACATGGCAAGTCCACGCGGGCGGGGTGATGTGTGGTGCAGGACAGGAAGAGGCGAGCATGGTTCGTACAACTGGGAGATGCAACAAGAAAATCCCGCAACATACCATATTGCCGATTCACATTCGCGAGGAGCCAGTTTGTGTTCCCACCGGTTACAGCGCGGACTAGCCAGAGGTTCGAGAAACCGGCAAGCGGAGGGCCCTTGATATGACGGAGCCGATTCCAGGAATGAAGAACATGTACGACGCAAACTAGAGCCAAACCTAGTGTGGCTGCGCCACCAATGAGGAGGTAATTTCCCATGAGCTTGTCTAAAAATGCTCTCGTCAGAGAAAACAGGCCAGTCTGCGATATAGCTGCCATCGCTTCGATGTCGCAACGATTCGTATCTTAAACGGATAGTGGTGGGAATCCTGAAGGAGAAATCACAAGGGGAAAAAAATCCATGGATATTACCAATATATAAAATGGAAAGAAAAGAAGACAAAGAGCGGGCATGGTATTCTGGGGCAGTGAACGGACTGGCTCGAAGAACACAATGGCCAAGCTTCCATTTGAACCCCCACCCCGGCGGGTGGCCGTGCCTCGCCTCCGCATGTCGTTAGGGGTGTCTAGTGTAGTGTCCGGAAGTCTTTCTGGTGTTAGTGAGCGGGGTCAGCTAAACTACGAGGGGGCTGGTTTGAACTGCGACCCTTCACCCTCTTACTATGTAAAACCTTGCGAAGAACCCAGTTTTCTTTTAAAGAAGTCGCCGAGTGCATATAGTGTGTACCAGGGTATCTTACCCTTAATGTGAGTCCTGTGGTATAACTTTTAAGGGACAAAGCGACTTCGCTGGACCGGTATCCCAAAGGGGCATAGCAGGGTAGCTTTGGATGACCAGATCCAATCTCGACATCGCCCTGTTGTCTGCGACAGCTCCCGCTTCATTCGAATTCTTTGCGAACATCCAAGTAATACGGAAGTAATTTGGGCTACAATGGAAAAAGTGACATCAAGACTTGCAGAGTTTCGCAGATACACGCTCTTCGTAGGACAAGAGGTAGTGGATCCTACGACTGGACTGGCGGTGATTACGGGATAATGCAGCCAGAGAGGAAAGACAATAGACTGGAAAAAAGGGCTGAAATGAAATTCAAACCAGGCACCCGACGATGGCTTTATACTCGACTGTCAGTCACCCAAGTCCCACACCGGGAACACGTTGGCATATTGCTATTAGCGCCCATCTCAAGACTAGATTCGGCCCACGAAACCGCATACACGTATGCATGAAGAAGAGCGCTAGAAAGGCTGGCCGGGTAATACAGAACCGGGAATGGTCCTGGATATTCTTGCTGTTGTAGCGCTTCCCAGCGGACCGGCATCTTACGACCCCCAACTTGGCACGGTCCCAAATCTCCCAGAGGCGGCTGTGGAGATATAGCTTCGTCAACATTCCGTTCGTGTCTTACCCTCCCAGCTAGAAGTAGTGTCCACATGGCATCAACGACGTGCTGTCCAGCTAGGGAGGCGGCCTGCTAAGAAGCACCCGACAGAACCTTAGACCGAGATACTATTTAGCTGCATGATTACCTATGGGGTGAAACCATTGATGTTAATATCCGACTGAGGCTAGCAGGGGGAGGGACAAAAGGAAGAGGGAAAAAAAAAAGAAAAGAAAAGAGGACATGCCTTCTCTACATATCGCACCCCAACCACGAGGCCGTTTTCGTCAGCAAACTCATTCTCATCGCTGAAATCTTCATTATTCTCATCCAGGCACGTCAGGCATGTCCTAACAACCTCCGCATACTTTGTACCCATCCTCTTGGGCAGCTCGTCCCTTGCTAATGCCAAGAAGCAGCGGTGGATATCGGAAAAGTGACAATTAGCCAGAGCGCCAAGGCTGGAAAGAGTCACGTTGGCAGGCATGGATTCGTCCTCAGTGTCGTACTCGATGAAAGACTGCCACAGCCCGATCTCCAGGAGACAGGCACCGAGGCTGTAGATGTCGTGCTGCATGACGTAGGTGTCCTGAGGGCTCCTGCCTTGCCGACGCGGATGGAGGTACAGGTTCCGGGCCCAAGACTGGTCACCGCGGCGGTAAGAGATCCCATGCTCCCTTCTAAACTTTTCGAAGCCGACGAGGAACACCGAGGGCGCTGATGACGAGGACGAGGAGGGGTGGTCAGCGAGGAGTATCGTCTCGGGCCGGATGTTCTTGTGCACGAAGTCGAAGATGTGGACGTAACTGACGGCCCGGGCAAGGTCCTTTGCGATCTGTATCTTGTGCGACAACGTGGTCAGGTAGTCGCCCTCGACAAGGCTGGCGCGCAAGCTGCGCGGCTTGCTGAGGCCTGGCGGCACCTTGAAGACCATGGTCAACGAGGTCGCCGGCGAAGTGGCGTCGGCCTTGGTCTCCCTGATGACGCCCTTGCAACGCATCCACCCGAACGAGCCAGCCGGGTGGTGCGCGTCCCGCATGCTCTGCGCTAGGCTCTGGACGTCCTTGATGACCACCCTCGCCGCTGACAGATCAGTACAGACGACGCGGTCCAACACCAGCAGCTCGCCCTTGCGTTCGACCACCGCTGCCTCACAGAAGGGCAGCGGCGAGACGGTGGCGGAGCCGAGGCCGTCCTCCCTCAGGAACACGCTGCCGCTGACCCTTGATGAAGCTGCCGCCGCTGCTGCTGACGATGCCGCCGTCATTGCCGGTGTCCTGTGAATGGCACTTCTCAGCTTCATCGTGGGTGGGATCGGGCCGTCGACGCTGCCCACGGGGCTCGTGGCAGCGGCGTCGTCAATTTCGCGGTTCGCTATCTTGAGTGTGAGAAGCCACGAAATATCGAAGACGCCCTGCCACTTTTCGAGGTCCTCGATGGCCTCGTCAATCTTCTTCTTCTTGAAAGCGTACTTGATCCTCTGGGTCGGCAGACTCGGCTCCGTTACATCAGCTTCGGTTACCGCGACTGCGGACTGCCGCCGCTGGGTTTGGCTCCCCTGAGCCTTGGCCTCCTTGATGCCGTGGAGCTCCCTGTGGACGGCCCGGAGCTTGTCGAGAAGGATGTCGAGAGTCCGGTGGTGGAGCTGCCGGTGGTCATCTTCCATAAGGTCGGCAATTCGCCGTGAAAAGTCGAGCTGCACCGAGATTCTCATCCAGCACGCCTCCACGCGGACCACCCGCTCCGCTATCTCCTTCGGGGCACCCTTAAGCGCGACACATAGCTCACGGATTTGCTTGCCCCACCTGTAACTTTGTCAGATTCTATATTCAACATCTTAGCAGGAACCACGGCCCTTACTTAAGACCCACGTCAACCGCGCCAATAATCGCAAGAGCTAATTCGACCGACATCTTGCCCGGTTTGTTCAAAGATTCGCCGTAACGGGTGATAAGAGACCAACACAAAGTTAACTCCAGGACCAACTAGATAACATATCGGAACCTTATGACAGATAGTAACGAGGGGTAATAGGTCACTGGTGTACAGGGATAACGGTCGCGTACCCATCCCGGAATCCAGAGAAGCCTGAGCTCGGGTTACGCCAAACGCCATCGAAACTTCACCAATCAGGGGGTTTGTTGACCCTCCAAATACACGTATGCCCAAAGCAATATAGATCTGCCGTATTGTGCCGCGAATAATATCATGCAGGCTTGGGCACAGCTGGAGTTCCCTCACGGCACCCCTCTTATCACAGCACCCCTCTTAATCAAAGTGGGAATCACCTTCTTGAAAACCGATTTGTGCGCATCCAGCACCACTTCAGCTACGCTTCGCAAAGGAAAAGCGACCAAGCAGCAGGCCAGTATGAACCCAATAGCACCATAAGACCACAGGCAGACCTCCTCACATTCCCGGACGAGAAGAGGATCAAAAAGAAAGGCTATCAGACGTAACTAATTAGACGACGATATTTCATGATTTGCGATACCCCGCACCTTGGACACCGAGCGCCATGGATGATGGCGAGGCGATGGCGAAGTCGCGTTCGCGTTTGCCCGAGCTCGCTCGTGACTCGCACCTGGAAACCCAGTTGATGCCCGAGCATTCAGTGCATTTCTTCGCCGAGACCCCAACCATCACCCGGCAAGAGGTGTGGAAGCGGACGCGGCGCATCGGCGTGGGCGGTTTCGGGACTGTCTGGCTAGAGAAGTGCGTCCGAGGCCACCAGCCCGGCGATGACGTGGCGAGGGCAGTCAAAGTCATCCATCTGAGCGGCGGCCCCTCGGCCGTAGTTGCGTACGGCCGAGAGCTGGAGGCTCTAGCCAAGTTTTCCCAGAGAAAGGTGTGCAACTTCCTTTCCCCAGATCAAAGATCCTGCAAGGGCGCAACTCGTCGTGGCTCGGGCTGACATGGTCCGGTGTTCTGCGCCGCCCATATTAGTACTCTAGCTGTTTTGTCAAGTCGTATGGATGGTTCGAGAGCGAGTCCTCTATCTTTATATGCATGGAATATCTTCCCCTCGGTGACCTCAGGGCGTATTTGGCTCGGCAGAGCCAGCCGTGGGTTCCCGAGGTAGAAGCAAAGCAAATCATCTCCCAGGTGCTCGACGCCCTAAAGTTCATGCACGTGGAGGGTTTTGCCCACGGCGACCTCAAACCTGCTAATATACTCATAAAATCACACGCACCTGATGGCTGGTGGGTTAAGTTAAGCGATCTTGGCCTAAGCAGGAGAATCGAGGCGACTCGAGGCTCCGTTGGTGTTCAAGGGACTCCGGGGTTCATTGCGCCTGAGCTCTACGGATTCCAGCAAAGCGAGACCAAGACGTCGGAGGACGGCCAAGGCATGAGTCGAGAGTTCTGGTACTCAGCAGATGTCTGGGCAACGGGGGAAACAGCCTTCCAGCTGGTAACCGGCAAGGCCACTTTCCAAAACGTGGCCATGCTGGCACGGTATGCCCGCGGCGAGTGCGAATTTCCGGCATCCGTGCTCGAGCAGTCTCCATGTCATCCAAGTTCGGATCTGGTGGGCTTTGTAATGCTCCTCATGCTCGCGGACCCTTCCCAGCGCCCGACTGTTAGCACGGCATGCGATCAGCCCTGGATCGTAGAGCTAAAACGCGCACGCTCAGTGGGAACGGAACATGTTACCAGTTTCGCATCAAGGTATTTGCGCCGCCGAGTTTGACTCCCACTGGCCCTCATGCTGACCTCGATTAAAACAGCTCCATTTCGAACGTAGGCCGCGGGACACATGCGAATACTTATGCATCAGATCCTAACCCAAGCGCCATGGGATACCGTGACTGGACAACAGTCTCGAGCCCGCCGGGACTGCCGACTCAAACTTCAGCGGACGGCGATCCAACATCTACCAATCTTGACACGGAATTCAACTCAATCGCTGTTCCCCCGAGTCAGTCTCTTTATCCGGACAGTAATAGTATTTCCTTGCGCAAAAAGGGTTCTCGTATTTCGGCTCCGGAGAACTCTCGCCGCCTTGAGCTTGACAGAACGCCCTCCTCATCTTTGTCTAGGTCGACACTACCGTCGCCGGCGAGAAGCCTAATAAGCCCATGGGGCGGCGATGAAATCGAAAACACCGAGTCTGCTCGCAGTTTTGGTTCCATTCCGGCTAGAACCGCTCTTGTGCCACCAGTATCTAGGCCCCCTGTTCTACCACCAGCGCCTAGATCCCCTATCATGCCACCAGTCTTTGAAGTACCCCCACTTGTTAACCGTCTACTTCGCTTACCACGTGGACATTTTGAATCCTGGAACCGCCCCATTATATTCACGCGGAACGCATTAATCGCAGATGAGATTAACCAGCTGATTGGGGACTCTCGTAAGACGACAAGTACCGCCTTTCGCTACACCACCTTAAAAGGAACTGACAAGAAAGCCGTTGATGTCCGGTTTTCACCGGACTCCAAGTCAATTATAACGTACGGGGCGGAGAGGGCAACGGTCGGCGTGTGGGACGTTGAGGGTGGGGGCTTGATAGATGTTGCGGAAGGTGGCTGTTTAGCATTCTCTCCAGATGCCCATCGGCTGGCAGTCGTGGGGTGGGAGCTGCTCAGGATCTGGACTAGCGGAGATAACGGGCTTCTTGTCGACGGAGACGAAAACACGAATGCAATCTCTAGCAGAGATATCAAGTTTCGCGCAGCTGGGAAGACGCTGTTGCTTGCTTTGTCATGGGATGGTGAACGTGTTGCTTCTGCCTCTTCGGATGGCACAATCAGCATCTTCGACGCCACAAAAGGAAAGATGGTCAAGAAGCTGAAGGGAGCAAAGAATCCAGTGCTATGGGTGTGCTTTTCCCCGATCTACGATTCCGGCCAGCGTCTCCTTGCAGCTCTCTTTACAGACGGGCAACTTCGCATATGGGAAGAGATTCCCCGCAAGATCTTTAGAAATTGGACCCAAAGAAGCGTGCTTAACGATATGCGTAGGCCCTTGAAGAACAACACTTTAGTGGATGGAGCTACTGCCGCGGCTGCTACAATGCACACCGCAAACGCTCACCTCGCTGTTGCTGCGAACGACGGAAGGATATATATTTGGCGCCATGAGATATTTATTGGGTCCCATGACGGTGAAGGAATGCTTCGACTTTTCGACGAGATGGTAGTCGCGGGGCACAAAGGCAAGGTCTCAGCCCTAGCTTTCACCCCGGATTCTACTCTCCTTGCTTCCGCTTCTCCCGAGGCTGTCAAGTTGTGGAGGGTTCCCGGGGGATTGCCTATTACTACCATCCGTCGACCCGGCGGGTCCTTGCATTCGCTAGCATTTTCACCGGACGCGCAATCTCTCGTTTCACTCGCTGCAGACGACGGAGTCCGGGTTTGGAATGCCACGCGAATCTGGGATCTTACAGATATCCAGCGTCACGTCGACGATGCCGTGTTTCTGGCTGCTTCTCCTGATGGTCGATATGTCGCTTCAGTGACTCGCGCTACTGGGCCCCGAAGGGCGACGATCATGGTGTGGGATGTCGAGAACATAACACTTCACACGCTCATAAGGCAGCCTTCGACGAGCATCTTGGCATTGTCATTCTCTGTAGACTCCCTACGCCTAGGCTCCATATCAATGGACCATGTCGTGCACATCTGGGATATTGAGACGGGTAAATGCTTAAAAACCGCCGTGACTCCCCAGGAGGCGAGCGACGTGCACAAAATGCCATGCGGGGCCTTCTCTCCACATCTTCGTCAATGTGCCACCGTCATCAGCTTTAACCATAAACGCAAGGGCGAAAGGCGCGTATACGCCAGGATGGCTGAGTTCGCCGTCCTCCTTGGTGATGTCATTGCGCCCCCTAACGAAGAAGCCGGCGAGGTTATTTTCTGGCGGAAAACACTGAAAGGGCGCGTGACGGAGGATGACATACTCGCAATAACCTTCTCCCCAAACGGGAAGAAATTTTCCGCGGTAGACCAGCAGGACACCGTGACTATCTGGGATACGGAGACGGGGCAAATACTGGCCCACCTCGTTGACTTCAACCAGGCGCCGCCCAAGGGTAGATCCGCGTTCAGCTTTCGGAGAGATGACATGCTCGACGCCTTTCGTGCCCATTTCCGCGAGGTAGGCTCCCCCTTCCTCCGGTTCTCGGAAGACTCGGAGAAGCTAGCCTTCTTCTCAGGACTCACAGCGTTGCGGACCTGGAATGTTGAGAACGGCCGGTTCCTGGGGATGATCGGCGACATGAAGGCGACCAACCAGGCGAGCAGTGACGGCAACGTCTTCGACGTCTTAGATGGCTGGTCGGTGCCAGCTTCCATCTCGCCGGACTGGACGCGCGCCGTTGTCCGCGACGGCAGAAAGCGGCTTGGGCTTTGGGACGTCGGCGACGGGAGGCCCGTGGGGAGTTTAGAGGAGGGAGAACAAGAAGGCGGTGACATGATCCGCCACGCCGTTTTCTCCCCGAATTCGCGTTGGCTCGTGACAGCCTCAGATAAGGACCTGGTCATCTGGGACGCTGCGACTGGAGCCAAGAGCAAGGCCGTGACCGCGGGCGTCAGCTGGCCGCTGCGCTCCGTGGCCTTCTGGCCGGACTCGCGGCGTGTAGTGACCGTGTCCCGTCAGAGGGTGTTGCAGTTTTGGGACGTCGAGAGCGGGGCTATGGTGAAGGCTGTCGAGGGTCATACTGGGAGACATGGAGTTGTGTGGTAGTTGGATAGGCCTAGTGCCGAGAAACAAGGCCTTGGATTTGCAGAGAGTCTGAAGGCAGTGAAGCATACGTAGCCGTAGGATCAGCATGACGCATGACTCTGTCAGAACACTAAAATCCCGCGCAATTTGGAAATTGGCACACGTAAATTGGCACACGTATCTTCCCATTCCAAGGGGTGAGGATACAAGACACGTACCTGGATGTGACTTAAGAGGGTCTCCGTTTTAGTGTCGTCGCCCTCAAGTGTGACGAGCCTTCCCTCCATCTGGAATCATTTGGCTCAGCAGGATTCGCCTGTCTCTCAACTGGTTCAGGATGAGCAGCAAGTGATTAGCAGAATGATTACTCAAGTGATTTAGTGTTAGGATTATAACTTATATGGCTGGTTAGCTGTTTCTCATTTGGTTCATTAGTTGTCCTTTAACTGCCAGGTTAGACTAGGTTGACCGATCAGTTGATTCTTGGCACTGCACTCTGACCTTCTAACTCATTATCTGATTTTTTTTTTCCATGCTTTACTCCTTGCAACTAGGCTGCTGCCGGGTCGCGATATCAGTTAAGACTATTGATATGTAAATTCCCTTCGTGGTTCCAATACACAGCCAGCAGCCTGGAAGGTTTCAGTTTTGGGGTAAAAATTCAGCCTTCAGCTAACTGTAAAGCCCCGGCTATGGTGGAAAATGAGAACTAGCACTACATATGTTAGTGGCGGCAGGCAAGATCACGATCTTGGTAATTCTGTGACGCGCTGCTAAGACTTCTTTACGATATCCTCCCAATCCCACGTCGGCCAATAGCCATGCCAACTCTATCGATCATTCTTCCGATCCCACGACCACCTCTCCGTCTGCTCTTCGTCGAGCTCTTGCCCCAGGATATTCACAACACACTTTCCGATATTCGCCAAAAACTTGAGCGAATGGAGCGAACCCACCGCGAGGTAGAGATTGATACTAGCCGTCCGTGGGGCTAATGGTGTCCTAGCATTGGTTTCTTAGACTCCCTCACCCACACACCGCCCACTACTCTTCGGACTCCGTCGGCTTTTGTCCGTAGACGACGCACCTACAGTAGACCTCTTTTAGCGAGACATCCTAAAGGTGACTTTGAATGGTAGACTAACATGTCAATGTAGGTATGGATGCTGGGGTCTGTAAGCTCCTTGCGCATCTGGACTAGGAACATTTGAGCTTCTTCATACGTCCACTACGACAGCGTCACGCTCTGTTAGTTCCAACTACATTCCCGAATCGAATATCGAATACCAGTCACGAAGTACCAACTTACTCCCAGCATCGCCGTCAGCCCTCGAATCGAGAAGCCTTCAAGGCCTTGCAGCAGAAATTGGCGGTTCCAAGCGCCCCACTGCTTCAACTGCTTATCTTTCGGCCAGGTACCGATGGGCAACTTCAGCCGGCGCTCGTGGACATTGACAAAGCTGCCAACGGCTTCGATAGACTCGCGGGCTGTCTCGCAGGCAAAAAAGCTCTTGCCCATTGCGGCGCTCATCTTTTCGAATACCTCAACCCACGTCACCAGGGGAGAGTCTGGTTTGATTGTACCATCGTCCGACTTCGCCACGGCGGATAGTTCGATCTGCTGTACCCAACCGCCCGGTTTCAAATGTCTACGAACAATTCGTCACCCAGTTATTTTCAATAGAAGAGCGCATTTGAGGAACATGGCAAGCACCTACTGATACACCTGCTTGTAAAAGTCTACCCAGTCGTTCACACAGCCAGTCATTGCACGGACGTGGATGAAATCGAAGTTGTCGTCTGGGTACGTCCACTCCTTGTTGACATCGTCAATCTCGAAGCTGCAATTGGGTGGCACAAAAGGGGGCTGAATGGCTGAGAGGTCGACCCCAATGACTTGGGCTGCAGGGGTTTCGTCGGCAAACTCTCTGTATAGGTTTAATTAGAAACCGACGTAGTGCGACGGCGGTTATGATACCGCGAGGGCTGCCATAAAGCATGAACCAGCGGGATTCACAATGAACGGTAGGGATACTTACACCGCCCAGGCGCCAGTCCCGCAACCAACATCGAGTACAGTCTGTAATGGAAGCAGTGAGTTCGAGTTCCTTCAAGCCGAACAAAGGCCGCCGTAACGCGCTCGCAGGGAGGGCTATAATACCTGCGGATTGTCCAGATTAGGAATGTCATGGAGCTTTCCGCCGAGAATGATCCGGAACATTTCGTGGCTGTCTGTTCGTTAGACGAAGTTTTCACAAAAGTCGAACAGCCGGAAAGGGAATACAAAAGGTCTTCAGCTTCTTGCTGCCTGTCGTCGTTCGGCCCCCTATCGCGAGAGTTAGCTTACCGCATGTAACTTGCGGGGCGGGGCGAGAGTGGCGTGGCACAAACCAGTATGAGCCGTCCTCATACGCGTGGTACCGCCGTCCATTTTCCCACTTGTAATTCAGGATGGAAGATCTCAGTGACGTTGTATCAGTTACAGCCGTTCTAGTACTATAATAAGCAGTGATCTTTTGTCCTCTTGCCACTTTTCCTGCTTGTTTGGGCTCTTACGGGGCTAACGAAGAAGCGTCGTCGACATCCTTTGAGATGATGATTACTATGCTGCGGTTAAATTGGAGTCCATTATATTTACCGCCGACATACCACTTCAATAACATCTGTAAGTTGATTCCCGGCTGCAGGTGATGATGCGGTGCGAGGCGACGGTGACTTGGGCGGCGACTTTGCTGATGCTGGGGACTTTGGTGACTTCGACTCTTTTGGTGACGCCATGGCAATCGGCAAGTCACAAGACGATGCTAAATACGTCGGGTGGAGGATTTAAATGGGCGTTGAAGCGAAGCTTTGTTGTCAAGTTGATCCTGCCGCGGCACAAAGAGGATCGATATAGAAAGAAAAGCAAAATCGCGCGGGGGATAGATTAGGGCGAGGAAGAACAAGAAAGGCACAAAGGGCGGAAGAGGGGGTAGTAACGTGGCACTCTGGATGAAGTGTTTTGTGACAGGTCACTCTTCCCAGCCACTTTCTCGCTTTACTCACTCCAGACGTATGAGGTGTGCATAGGAATGGAGAGACAATATCGGATATCGACGAAGCACGCACCAGTGCTGACTTGGCCCTGATCAATGGCGACTCGACATTCCTCGAAGTTCACGCAAACATGTTCCCCAAGTTTTGACTTAGACTTACCCGCCAAATTTCTGGAATACCCAGGGATCATCATTTCTTCTTCATCTCAAAGTGATGTATATATCCCATCGAAAATGCAGCCACTCGAATCTATCCACGCTACTCCGCATTCGGATGTGATGCATGCAGCGAGTGATAGTCCAAAACTGGTAACCCGCATCTTTCGGGGAACGCTTTCGAGGACATAAATCATCAATTGATGCATTAGGTTGTGAAGGGTGTTAGCTTGCTTGACGCTGTCCGCAATCATGACAGCTTCAACGATTAATTCAACAAGTGGGCGGGAGCACATCGAATGTTTTGAATTCTCCTTTTGATAAATTCCCTTGTAGGTTACAGCTTTCCCTGGTACTCTAGGTTCAGATATTGCAATCCTTTTAGATATCGAAAGATGCGCTTGACAGCAGTCTGATGTTTACTGGTTGGGTTTCCCAAGTGAGTGTTGACTGTATAGGGAGACGGCAAGGGATCCAATGGCCTTTGCATACCGCTGCTTGAGTTCGCTGGTTGCCTTGTACTCGAAGTCTGGTCCTCTGAACTTGCTTGTGGTAACCGGTGTGGCATTACAGGGGCGCATTGGTCCATTCCAGTTTTGTGACATGAAAGGTATCATCCGCCATTTCTTCGTTTTTTCCGGTTTGGCCTAGCATGGCTTCTTATTCTCGAGATTTTCTCAGGTGAGGATTTTTTGGTATGTATGATGTTTCCGTCCTTCGACCATCGGAATCACTTAAGTTTGTGAGCGCTAAGGCGATTCCGCTAGTCCTCCACACGCTCGATGGTGGTATCGGTGTTAAACACCAGCTCAAAATCGTCAGGGCAGAAAGTGAACCTTTGCTCAACAAGCGATACACCACAAGGACTGGAGATATAGTAAATCGATCCCTCTTGCAAGAGGCCGTGGAACTCGCTGCATCGCTGACCAGAGTAGGTCGCCTTAATCTCACCAGTGTCATCACGTAGGTTGACATTGAACCCTTTTTGGACATCTCTGGAATTTCCAATCGGCTTGCTTATATTCGACTTTGATGTTACTTGCACTTTTATTGTCCACTCCCTCGAGAAAGGTGAGAGGGCTTCGACGGGATAGATGAGAGAACCGGCGCGCACCAGGGGTCGGGGAATTGGTGGCTTTTTGAGCTCATTTAACTCTTCCGTCTCGGTGTGATGGTCAGGGTTCTCGGGCTCTGCTACCGGGGGCCGGGCAGCGATGGGTTGTCCGATCTTCTCAGGAACACCAAGGGAATGCAACACCTCAAGGTCGCGGACGACCAGAACACTACGAAGAGACGTAAGCTTGCGGTTCTCTCCTCTCACGACATAGGATGACACGTACCCTTTATTTCGCAAAACCGCGAGATGGTATTGTGTAAGGCGGCAGACGCATCCGACGACAATTTGGCCTTGGCGAGCAATTTCCACTGAACTGGCACGAGGCGGGAGTAGGCACTGGATCCAATGCTGTCCGTCACTCAAGGCCACACGATAAACTTCATACCCGCTATCCGTGGGGATAAGTCTGAATGCTAAACATTGCACGATTGGGGCTTGGAAAGCCACAGCAGCATCGTGACGCCTCTGGACAGTGGCACTTGGGGGTGGTGGCGTTATAAACTCGTGTCTCATTCTCGCCTTAGGGTCGGAATGTTTAACCTACTCGATGAATCCGGCCGACAGCAAAGAACCCGTAGCAGCCATCACTAGAAAAACGCATGTGCTGCTGAAAGTCCGCTTCTGGGTTGCGGTGACTTATTTGTCGTCGACTGTCGCCCGGTGGGACGCACCGATCGAACTCGCTGTCGTGGTTTCAATCCTTTAAGAAGCGTTCGCCGCCAGAATTTTAGGGGCGGTGTAAATGATGACCCGAAGAAACCCCCTTGAACAACACTGCATGGGGAATCTCTGTCTCCTCGACAGGGGCCATATTGCAGGGAATACGTATACTCCTTTTCCACTGCGAGCCCTCGCCGACTGTATAAAATGAGTCGAATGGAGTACGTCAGATATGCTTCGCAACCCTCCTTTATTAACCCCACATTTTGGCATTCGAAAAGCAAAAGATACCACTCAGCGGTATATCAATTCACCATGGGCGAAATGGAGGCACCCTGCGTCGGGTTAACGAGCCTCCCACAAGAGGTGTTCACACAGATGACAGAAAGTCTTGGTCGGCAAGAAATACTCAAGTTGATGCTGGTTTGCAAAGATGCCTGTATTATGACCGAGTCAGCGCTCTACCGTTCGGTTTCCATCAAAGACAAAACTACCCTCACGAAGCTCTCGCGAGTACTGGCCTCCAAACCATATCTGTGCCGGGCAGTCCGACATTATCGCGTGACCGGAGAGGCTCCTTGGTGGTGCCTCGATGTGCTGGACAGCTTTCCGTGTTTAGAATGGCTCGTCTTCCGGCCATTATTTTCGATAACTGCACCACCCGAATATACAACCCATATGCTGAAGAAGATTGCGGCCGGCGAATGGATTCCGCCGACTCTTAAACGTTGTAGGTCTTGTACTTCTGGAAATCCCTAACGGCTTCCTCCTGCTTGCCGTGCTGCTCCGCCCCGACATCGAGGCTGACGTGGAAGTAGGCTCGATCCGGGTATCTTATTCCAAGGTTGACGACGTATCTATGGATATCAGACAACGTATTCTCTGCAATCTCCTATCGACTCCCTCCTTGGAAATTGTCAAAGCCTTTTATTCCCAGCACTACCCCGGCACTCAAGAACCAATTGTCCAAGTTGGGCTCCAGCCTCCTCGCGTGCTTAAAGCCAGCCAAGCTACAAGGCTCAAAGAGCTATACCTACGCTGGGACGGTTTATCATTGCCTGCGCTCTCAACTCTACTTGGCCCACTCCGAAAACTCGAAATCTTGTATTTGGAGTTCAGCCTGAGCTATTCAATGTCTGCTCCGGAGGTAGCCATGCCCCTGGACTCCGCACTCCAGCCCGTCGCGGAAACTCTGCGGGAACTCACCATCCTGCCAGTGGACGAATACGAAGAAGGCTCGGATGCGCCATCTTGTATGGAAGACCTAGGATATCGATGGGGTCCTAATGGCTTAAGGGGGTTCAGGAATCTGGAGATCCTACGCCTTCCCGGAACCTCTTTCGAGAATGCTGGCGTAGATTCATTGGAGTTGCCCAAATCTCTAGTCACGCTCTGTTTAAGCGATGCATATCTGGTTCGCCTGAGCACAAGTAACTCCGGCCACGCCGTATACAGCGATGAGCTCCGGGATGCTCGGGCATTGACACTTGACTGGATGACGATGGGTCATATGCACTATCTGTGTAGAGCCCTTCACCAACTGCCTCGTTTTCAAAATCTTCGGGTGAACCTAGATGACGAATTGGATCCGGAAGAGTTACGGAAAGATTCTCCGCCTGTTTATGTCGAAAAGGAAGTAGGGCTGCTCGTCAGGGTTGGCGTTAAAATCGTTGTCGGTAATCATAGGAGCGACAGCATAGCGTTAGAGGTGCGTCTTGATCCAAAAGGTCGGTAATAACGGTAGAGGCGCATCACATTACGTAGGTTGAAGAAGAAACCCTCAGATCCCCCGGCGGTCCGTCACTTTCTCTCTGCGCGTTGCCCAAGTTGGCTCGTCACTTCGGTCTTTACCTTTACACTGGGTATCCTGCAACCCGGGTGCAATACCATGCTTGACCTAGACTATAATTCATCATTTCGATGATCAGAACCATTAGTTTTGACAGCTTAGCGCGCTGGGTCAGACGACGCGGAGAATTAGGCACCTGTCTGAACATAAATGCATAAGCACATTTTATTAGGACATCTGCCAGTCCCTATCAGCCGGTCTGGATGAAATCCATTGGGAAATTGCTTTCGCAATACAAGTCGGCCGGGAATAGGTCATCTTCGGAGCCTTCTGGAAAGGTGTCGGGCACAAGCGTTTCTGGATCCTATTCTCATGGGTTGTTCGTCTTGCACCCGCCCCCAGACTTGGAGGACAATGTTGGGGCACGGGTACAGTTTATGTCCTGAACTTGCAGAGCCTTCCTGTATTTAGAATCTAATAGGTGTGAATCGTGACAGTTTTGGGCCAGGCTTAATACTGGCGGGGCTTCCTACGTTGACCCCAGTAATGTACCTATTCTATCTCGGGCCAGGTCCCCAAGCTTCGAGAACCCGGTCCTAGGAGGGATCAACTGAAATCTAATCTCTGAAGGCCTCTGCCGTTTATTGAGGCTTCTTCATAACTTGAACGATAAATCACGTGGCCCGATGCTTCTAGGCTGTGCCGGCTTTGATCCTAATTTGGTCTCAGCTGCTTCATGCACAAGGGGGCTGAGGCGGCAGTGCATGCTGCGTAAAAATCTCGGCGCTCGGTTTCTGACTCCTCCCTCCTGACATTCTCACAGGGGAAGAGGCCATTAGCACAATGACGCTTCCGACGTTAGAATCGAAAACGCAATGGGAGAGAGCGGCCACTGTCTCTGGTTCCAACGCATGGCAACAAGCGATTGAGCTCTCGCAGACCCTACTCTCTAAGGCGGAGAGGGATCAGTTCGGCAGATCTGGACCCGAGGATATTGTTCGGGAGTTTCAGGCAACACTGCTATCTCGTGGGCAGGCGAGCAGAGCTCAGCTCTTTCTCGGGAGGATCATGCCTTTTGTTGCTGCCGTTGAGCGCTTCGGCAAGGCTCTCGACGTCGTTGCCAATATATCTCCCGAATTCATCTCCCCCGTGTGGGGCATTCTCCGGGCTGTTCTCGTGGTGAGTAGCAGGTCCTTGAAGGGTATATTATATTTTGTGTCTAAACAGCTAGTTATACGCGTTTAGATTGCTCGGGATTACGAAGGGTATTTTTCCAAGCTCATGGAAATGCTCCAGCAAATCGGAGACACACTTCCCAGCTTACAGGTTTACGAGAAGCTCTTTCATAGGCACCCCACACTGATGGATGCCTTGTCTTCTACGTACGTCGAGATTCTACGCTTCCTAGTCAAAGCGAGAGATGTCTTTTCCCGAAGGTCGTTCCATGTCTTTGGGCGCGTGCTCTGGAAGACATTTGACCAAACATTCCAGGAGTCGCTGGCGCAGCTCAGGCGGCATGGCGACCTGGTTGAGAGAGAGGCTAAGTTGGCGCATATGTTGGAAGAAGCAGATGCACGACGGGACTTGGGCCGGGTAAAATATCTCGTCGAGGAGCAAAGCGCAGCCAAAGGTTCGTCTATCAACAATCGAGAGTTTATGGGGGAATGATGTTAGGTTCTAACGAGTCGCAGCGCCTGAACTCTTGCACATCAAAAATTGGTTGGGCGCTCGACAATGCCAGGAGGAGAGGGATGGGATTGAGTTTACTCCAGGTACTTGCGAATGGATTCTCAAAAGACATGAGCCTTCAGCTTGGATTAAACAGGCACGTACACAACTCCTGTGGGTATATGGGCCGCCTGGTTGTGGAAAATCCTATCTCTACGCTAAACTCCTGGACTTCATCGGAGAACATGGCCCGTTCGTTTATTTCTTTTTCTGCGGTGCCGACAACACGAGAATATCTGTACCGGCTCTCCTTAGGTCCTGGACATTCCAACTTGCCAAGATCTTCCCACAGGCGATGAAGTGCGTGTCCTCGTCTCAGCAGAATAGCGAGAACCGAGAGGCGACTGCGAGCGAAGTCCGCAAGTTATTCCTGGACCTTCTTGAGTTTTTGCCGTCTTGTTTCCTGACGGTTGATGCCCTCGATGAGTGCATAGACCGAACTGAGCTTTATCGACTTCTCCCTTCCATCCCGGAACGGTTCAAGGTGTTGATTACCAGTCGACCCTTGCCTGACTTATCGAACTATGTTCGGCGCACTCTGCACCAGCAAACGCTACGTCTAGAAGTCACAGCGGATATGACCACGGAAGATATCGAGGAATATATCGTTACAGAGTTGAACAAAGGTGACCACGACTATGAGCCAGCAATACAAGCCCATATCAAAGAGAGACTCGCTCGCTGCGGGGGAATGTTTCTTTGGGTCCGTCTGATGCTTCTGCATGTCCAGGAGCAAACAACTGACGACGAGATCCTGTCATGTCTTGAGGAGTTACCCGGCAGCCTTGTCGAGAGATACGACCGAATCATCGAAAACATCGACGAGTTGCCAAAAGCGAAAAGGCTGCTCGCCCATAAAGTCTTCTTCTGGATGGTTGCGGCCCGCCGACCTCTGGAGATCAAAGAGATTTGCGCATTACTTGCTGTTAGGCCACATTCGGACATGTGCTCTGCCTATTCCCCAGCTCGACGAGTACGAGACCCAGAGGCCACAATAATGGCTGTTTGTGGTGCTCTGATCAGTCCTCGTGGTCAGAGAAAAGTCCTCTATCCAATTCACTTCACCGTCACCGAATACTTGAAGAAATACGTGGACGAGGCAAATATCCTGGGAGAAGTAGCAGCATTTTATGAAACAGAGCAGCTCAGGTCTAGCGAGAGTCTCGCCGCTGCGGTATGCATGCGATACCTGTCGTTGGACTTGATTTCAGGAGAGTTTAGAGGTGCAGTTCCTTCGAGTCATAGCGACATTGCCGCGCTGTTAGGTTCCGAAGTGAGTGTATTGGATGCATTAATGTACTCTGCGACATCTTGGTTTCAGCACCTGGCTAGAGTAGGCGATCCAGAACATCTCATCCTCACCATTGCCGAAGACCTGCTTGACGATAGTCGCCCCAATATGAAGCTGTGTTGGCACCTCTACTGGTTCGCCGGAGAGGATTCGGCGGAATCTGCAATCTGTCCCGGAAACTTTTCCCCAACCCACATCGCAGCATACTTCGGCCTTCACCAACTCGTCCGTCACTTGCTGCCTAAGCAAGATCCTGCCGTGCTTGACACCTCCGGCAGATCCGCACTCTGGTGGGCCGCTTCGATGGGCCATGTCGAAACATCTCGCCTATTGCTTGATGCCGGCGTTCACCCACACCTTCCTGATGCCTACTCCGTCGCTCCCATCCACCGGGCTGCGGCTGTCGGGGATTCTGACGTATTTGAAGTGTTCGCTTCCACTCTACAATCCAACGGTGACACCGTGGCTGATGCTGAAGGGTGGACTCCCCTGCACTGGGCCGTATCACATGGCCACATCGCCGTTATGGAAAGGATACTCGATCACCGCAAGGGCCTGCCGGTGTACGGGACGAGGGAATCGCGTAATGTTATGGGCCGTACCCCTTTACACTTGGCGGCCCTTAACGGGGGGATGTTAGCAATACCAACTCTCTGCGAACCGGAGTCACGCCTGTCCAAGTTGATTAACATTCAAGATTTGAACGGACAAACGGCATTACACCTCGCCGCGCTTCGTGGTCACCTGACTACCGTCGAGGCTTTGGTTTTGAAGGGGGCTGATTTGACCATCTGTGATCTCTCGGGGAAGACGGCAGCGAAAAGAGCTGCGGAGATGGGAAATAATGCGGTTGTCTCCGCCCTCGTCGAGCTATCCACCAGCAGCAATATTGGGCATATCCAAGGCCAACGAGAAGAGACGGCTGGTGCTCTCCTGAACAAGTTCAATATAAGGCCATTTGGAAGCGGTCCGGATGATGTGGAGACCTACCCAGATCCGAACGGCAAAGTGAATAGTCGAGATGCCCAAGATTCATCTGTTCTCCAGGCCGTTCTCAATGAGCATCTTTCCACCCTCCGCGCGTTGGTGCGGAAGAGGCGTAAGTGGGGGCTGGTTGGTGAAAGGGATAGGTCATTATTACACCATGCATGTGCGGGCGGTGACGAGAGGCTAGTGTCTATCATCCTGAAGAGGGCAAGTGAGAGTGGCGAACCCTCCTCTGACTACCTCAACCGGCAGGACGATCGAGGCTGGACTGCGCTGCACTATGCTTCTGTTGGTCGATTCGACGACATTGTGGAGCACTTGCTTAAGGCGGGAGCATCTCCGGTGGTGAAGAATGATGACAATATGACGCCGTATGATATTGCTCTCGGCGAGGAACATCGCAGGACAGTCGAGGCCTTTATCAGGTACGGCCAGATCTTGCCCTCTCGTCTTTCGAAAGACCTGGGATGGAACGATATACACCGTAAGGCACATGACGGGACTCTCACCCCGACAGAAGCTTGCCAAATTGGCGGGACATTGCTTGGGGAACGTGACCTCTTTGGGAGGGTTCCGGCGTATCGAGCCCTAGAGATGGGTCATTTTCATACGGCAAAGATTCTGAGTCAAGATATGGACCTCACCGTTTCAGATATCGCGGATCTTGCCACGGTTGCGATGGAAGACCAAACAAACAACGAGCTCGTTCATGAGCTTCTTACCAAAATTCCTCCTCTGTCCCTGCAAACATCGAAAGAAGACGTTCAAGGACACGCACAGCACCTCCTCATCGTCGCGGTTCAGCATAATGACATTGCTTCCATCACCATGCTATTGCAAGCTGGGGTCCAGGTCAATACTCGCGACTGCTCGGCGGCGAGAAAGCCGAGGCGCACAGCCCTACAAGTTGCCATCACGAACAGGAGCATTGAAGCCGCAACGCATCTTGTAGAGTGCGGTGCTGATGTCAACTTTCCGGGATCAGACGGACAGTTTCCAATCCATACTGCCTGCGACAGTTACTGTCCGGAGTTGGTGAGACTATTGCTAAAGCATGGTGCGGACGCAAATCAACCTGTTTTGCTCCGTCATTCTGGAGATATGAGCGCCGGAAGGACACCGCTCCACCTTGTCCTTCACAATTGCTGTTTCGCATACAAGGCTGTGGAGAACACTCTGGCAATCCTGGACCTTCTTCTCATGAACGGTGCTTCTCTACTAAAGTTCGAAGACACGCGCGGACAGTCACCGGCGTGGATAGCAGTGAGCGAAATAGCTAGGACGAGTTTTGCCGAGGGTGGAGTAGAACGCGGTAGGCAAATACTCGACTTCCTTGCTTCGAAGGGCCTTGGCAGAGTAGCCCAACTTCCCGACCGTGGGGGCCTAGCTCCTATCCACACAGCTGTCATGACTCGCAATGTCGAGGCTGTGAGAAACGAGCTGGATTGTGGAGTTCCGGTAGATTGGAGGACATTTACATATCCTCATCGAACACCGCTACATCTAGCAGTAGACGTCGGCGATGAGGACATGGCCCAACTGTTGCTGGAATACGGGGCTGATGTGAGAAGGTGTGTTGAAGAACTGAATTTCAGGGGCTGGATACCGGAATCATCGAGTGAGGAGATGCGGAAGTTATTACAGGTACATCGGTAAGAAGGCCTGGAATTGAGTTGAGTGGACCTAATAGCATTTCATTGATACTCTGATCAAGGCTCCGAAATATTGAAGGATGATTGAGTCGTGTCGCGGTCAGGGCCGTCGGTTCCGGCGTTAGTCTGGTCAATGCATCCCGGCATAGGCTTGTTGTCGACGTGAACACCGGTGTTTCAGGCGGCATCGTCCCAGTGTTGGCGTTACCCCAGTCGACACGCTTGTACCAAGGTACTGGTTGGTGATTTTGACGCTGAGGCGGCTGTTGATGCGCCAGGCGACGAAGCTAGGGCACTGACGCTTGTAGTAGTTCCACTTGCCGCCGTCGCCGCAAGAGCCCTTGTATGGGTAGTCGTTGGTAACGGGGCTAGGGATGTCGCCGCCGCTCGGGGGCTTCGGGACGCCGGTGCACTTGTCCGTTACGTAGCCGTTTGTAGCGGTCTTGATGTAGTGTCGTAGTTGCTGCAGCAATGTAGCAGCCGTCCGGCGTCTTGTCCTAGACGCTGCTGCCATTGACGCGAGTGCCCTCGGTCTGGCAGGTAACTTTGACATCATCTCCCTTTGTGTGGATCTTCTTGACGGCGAAACTTGTGCCTGGGTCGGAGCGGCAGTTGATGATGGTGCCGGTGATGGGATAGGCACAAGGAAGGGCAATGACTTGCGCAAAGGCGGCAATAGTGGCCAACTTCATTGCGAATACAAGGGAAAAGATTGGTGGTATCAAGATTGACTAGGTTAATATGCGGATTGTAATTTGTCTCGGACAAGAAGATGAGGATGTCGTGACCACCACTCCCATGCAAAGCGCCTCAACAATACATAACTTGACATGCTTGAATATCTTGAAATGTGTCGTTCTGTAAGACGGCATGATGCCATACCGTCTTATGTCGTACGGGCTCCGCACCACGGCTCTGCTCTTAGATGTATTTTTAGCTTTTCCCCACACCTTGGTCCTTCTGCAGGAACCCGTTTTCCTTCACGTTCAGCTCCACCAATGACCCTTTGACCCTAAGGGGCGTGGAACCTCCCTGGCAAGGATGATCTTACCCTTATTCAACACCGATGATCTCCATGTGACGAACACCTGCCCATTGAGGCTCCATGGAAGTCCATTTGGACTTGTTTCGCCAATGCTGGGAACCTTTCAACAGCCCTGTTGGGGGAGAAGTGGATCGCCACTGACAGCTGCAGTTGTGGCGGAGCAGAAGTGAACCCAGCGATCGGAGCTTTAATCTCTCAGCTTACCACTTCATCGACTGTGCTTCCTGATCCTTAGACCGGGTCGTGCTGAGGAGGCTCGGCTTTTCACTCTTGATATTCCTCCGTCCCATGTATTCGATACAATTTCCGTAGATAAGCAATGCAGCAGTTATTGCCCAGCTGTTCACCAGACCCGAAAGCGAGTAGAAGCAGCGACTTCGCTCTCCTTGAATGATGATCTCCAGATTTCATCTTACACCGCCATAATGAGTACCTGGAGTAATTTTTCCTCCGGTCAAATGTATTACCAAGTAGCAAAACATGCGGGCTGCTTACAGATTAAACCAAGACCGGTCCTCAGCTCTGGCAATGAAACAAATCCTGGAGTCGCGAGACCCTCCCATATATATCGATGGCCGCGCAGACATTTGTGCATTCTTGTATACCCACGCATCCTATCAAACAATCTGTCTCCTCTCAAAAGTGAACTAAGCCATGCATTTTGGGAATTTTCTTGCGGGGCTTCTCTTTGCCCTCCTCACGGCAGGCACAGCTTGGGCTAACGTCCCTGACCCCGCCAAGGATGCCGCCCCTTACCAGAAGGGATTTGCCCTTTTCCGCAGTTCCAACATGGCTGGCGCGGACAAGCTCTCGAGCGGCATCGGGTTCCATTCTTTCAGAATTCCTGCCGTCGTCAGAACCAGCACTGGTCGCATCCTCGCATTCGCTGAAGGCCGGCGGTGGGATAATCGCGATTATGGCGACATCAATCTAGTCTTCAAGCGGACCAAGACAACCAGCGACCACGGAGCCAACCCAAGCGACTGGGAGGGCCTCCAGGAAGTCGTGGGTAAAGGCGACGGTACTTGGGGCAACCCGACACCAGTCGTGGACGGCAAGACCATCTACCTATTTCTCAGCTGGAATAGTGGCGCCTACAGCCAGAACGGCAACAATGTTCTCCCCAACGGCAAGAAGACCAAGAAGATCGACTCGACTTGGGAGGGCAGACGCCATCTCTACCTCACGCAAAGCACCGACGATGGGAAGACGTGGTCCGAGCCTGTGGACATGACGAAGCAGCTCACGCCCGAGGGGCAGGCGTGGGATGCCGTCGGTCCTGGCAATGGCATCACCTTGGCCACGGGCGAGATTGTCGTCCCGGCCCAGGGGAGAAACATCATCGGCCGCGGCACGCCCGGCAAACGCACCTGGTCCTACCAGAAACTCAGCGGCGCCGGATCCGAAGGCACCATCGCCCAGACCCCCGACGGAAAGCTGTACCGAAACGACCGCGCCGGCAAGGACGACGACTACCGCAAGGTGGCCCGGGGGACCCTCGGCTCGTTCGGCGGCTTCGCCCTCGACAAGGGGCTCCCGGACCCAGCGTGCGAGGGCTCGACCCTCCTGTACAACACCAAGGACGACAAGGGTCCGGCGCGGGTCATCTTCCTCAACTCGGCGGACAAGAACAGCCGGCGGTTCATGCGGGTCCGGATCAGCTACGACGCTGATGCGAAGAAGTTCAACTACGGGCGAAAGCTCTCCGACGCCTCGATCTCTGGCGCCGGGCACGAGGGCGGCTACTCAAGCATGACCAAAACGGCCGACTTCAAGATTGGTGCTCTGGTGGAGACGGATTTCTACCAGACCGGGGGGTCGAAGGATGACCACCGGGCTATTGTTTGGAGGAGGTTCAATTTGAGCTGGATCTTGAACGGTCCTAACAACTAGATGCATTGGCCTCTGCTTAGAGCCAGGATTTGCCACCGATTGTTCGCCTTCGCTGTAAATTTTTATTTTTTATTTTTCATAATAAGCTCAAGAAATCTAGATGTCTTAACAAACGCCCCAGCCCAACCTTATAAACGTTGCTGTGTTCTCCGCACATTTGTTATCTTCCGTTTTTCAATACCTGTTCAGGAGCGATCCTAATTAGGTCCTGTGCCCTTCCGTGTCCGAAGCATGGTTTCGCTTCTGTCATACGACACAACAAGAGCGGACGTGTTAGATGAACTCGAGAGTTGGCCGACATGCCGGTGGACAACCTCTCTGCGCCGAGCGAGCGTTCTTAGAATTGAGATTGCTCATGATGCTATGTTAATGGTTAAGGGGCCTACAGGAGAGTTGCTTTGTCCGTGAGACTCCTATGGAGATTACCCCAAAGCCGGGGAGAGCGGAAACACGAGTGAAAAACGGGCATACGAATATCCGTTCAATTGCGTAGGCAGTCGCAGCTGGCGAGAGTAAGTTACGGGGCTGATGGACGATGATTTGTGTGATGCTAGGTGAAGCTATCGGAACATCTTCTCTTCGCCTGAAAACCATCGAAGAATGCTTGGAGAAATCTACGTTTCTATTCCCATCGTCGGGAGGCGACATTGCCGCACGTAGTGCTAGCGCAAGGCGGACTGTTCCCAACTTTGAGGCCCTGCGACGCGGTTAGCTCCACTCCATGGCAACATAACATACTTGCAACACGTACTCTGTACAATGTAGATGGAGAGACATCACGCTGTTAATTTGTTAGTTTCCTAAAACTAAGCCCATGTTTCGAATCACGCCATGTTAAATGCTTCGTATCGACGCGAAGCTTACCTTGTCAACCGTGACAGCTGCCGTTTCGGGATGTTGTTCCTCTGATAGAGTATCACGTCCTGGTCTGTGAACTTGCTCGACTTGGGGAGCTGGGGTGGGTGATTGCTGCTCCTGAAAATATCGTCACTCCCAACTCCTTGTCTCACGCCACATCCCTTCTTTTTGGCAATTCGACCCAAAGCATCATGAAGTTTTCGATTCTCCTACCCGTCGAGGCGGCCGCCACCACTTGCCAGGCCCAAGACCCAGCCGAATGCAATGGCCCGGGCAAGCTGTAAGCCGCTGGCTTTGCCCTCACCAACCAAGGAGACAACAAACACCTGGCGCCATCGTCTAGGATCTTCCTGCAGCAAGCGAGAGGGTGAACGTCGAGGACGCTTTCGGGGATGGGAACCACCAGATGATCGGCTCTGGCTTAACCTAGCCTAGGAACCCAAGCCCAACTACGACGACAAGAGCGTCCGCATATCCTTTGTCGATAAGGCGACGAAGAAGTATCGCAATGCTCTATTGGTCTACCCGGTCGCAGGCGGCAGTTTCAAAGGAGTTCCCGTCCATGCCGGTGGCGTTATGTGATGCGGCGACACTCTTTGGGTGGTGGACACTAATAACGATATCAGAGTGTTCGATCGGAACAACATACGGCACATTGATTTAGGAGAGGGCGTTTGGAGGAAAGCCGGGGTGGCTATTCCGCTGCAGGCTATAATACGTTACCCCCCAGATTAGGTAGGCTTCGTCCCATTTATGTAAACCTGCTAGAGAATATGGCCAGTATACTAACTGATTAGTCTGAGGCGGTACAAGTGGACTCCGTCTTTCAACTTTCAGCACGCTTTCATTTCCTCGGCCCAAACCGCGAGCCCGGACCGCCTACTTATCGGTGAGTATCAGAAAAGCACCTCGTTACCTATCCGCATGGTTCAGTACGAGCTGGACTACAAGCTGCGCAAGGTTGGAAAAACGAGGAGATGCCATCTATGGCTTCACGGAAGTGGCGGGAGGCAGATACATCCTGGCGTTGAAGAGGTCAAGCATCAAGACCGTAGATTGAGAGGCTCTCTAGCCCAGCATGGTATATCTTCAGTTGTATCCAACACAATTAGACAACCTCAATTTGAATCTTGATATATCATTGTGGCACAGCCATTGTATATATCTGGGAGCAAAAACATGTTTCAAAGGACTTGGGAAGACTCTTCTTTCCTCCTCCAACATCCAACGGAGGAACACCGCATAATAACGTCCCCACAATCCCAGGTACCCTCCCATCACCGGCCGGGCCCCCCGAAATGGCACGTAGCATTATATGATTCGGCCATGCCTCGACCTTCAATTATCATTGGCCAAGCATAGTCGATTCCTCTTTGATCCCTCAAAGAAGAAGAAGATAAAACCGAGGGACCGCCTGCTGGCGGAGGAATAATAAGCCGGCACGATACAATGCCGTCTTATTGCGGAGCTGAGAGAAGAGTTCTGGAGTAAGAATGGAAGTCGGCGCATTCAGGTTTGCCTAGCCGAACAGGCCATCTCGAAAAGCCCGACTCCGATGCATCCGGGGTTCGTGCAATGAAGGCCTCGAGGGACCTCGGGGGAAACGAGAGGCCATGGCGTGACTCGGCGTCCTTCTCATGTTCGGCGGAAGAAGATATTGGTGAATGTAAGAAATTAGTGACATTGACATACGGAGTACTGGTCTAGTCCTGTCAAAATATTCTCAGTCCAGAAGAAAGACACTTTAATAGTAGATCTTCGGAGATACAACGAAGGTCGCATATCTTAAATAGCCCTTTCCAGAAGTTTAATGCAATAAATATACATAATTCCAATATCTAGATCTCAACAGAACGAAGCAGCTCGCCGATGCAGAGTTTACGAACATCACCGAGAGGCATTTCAAGTGGCCTTAGAACCGCTGGCCTACGGATCTAAAGTATAAAGAGCTCGGTATGCCCATCCTGTTGGCCTGCTTCCAATCTTCTAGCCTCTCCCGTGGTTCCCCGTTTCTGGTAATTAGAAATTCGAATGGATATTAACAAATTATGTAGGCTTGTGGACATACGAGGATAATTATTGGCAAGAATGTTGATGGGTTGATCGTAGCTCTATTCACCCGCAATCTTAAATGGAGCGCCGAGGAATTCAAAGGGTTCCTTGTCGACGTTAGGAAGCAAATGAAGGATCCTGGGATCCACGACTATTTCAAGATGTCGGTGCTCACAATCCTCCTCCTCCCTCATTGCTTTCCAGACACATCCTTAACGCAGCGTAGATGGATCGTATATGCCCAGAAGCCCAGCACCGCGACCTAAGGTTCCGCATAGCTGCCTCCTACTTGGAAGAGTTACTCGTTACGATTGTATGAGGGGAAGTATCTAGAGATTATAAAAAAAATATATCCACGTCGTAAGACCGTGTTAATGCTATGGTCTGTGTCATTGAACTATTTCTGGCTGAGCAAATGTTACAGCGATGTGGATTCTGAACATTTACCATCCATCTTGAACTCGCGCACCTCTCCCTGTCGCGGATCTCGACCCTTACTTGATTGTCCATATCTGGGGAGACCTCCCAGCGGACAAAATCTCGCCATTCATGAATCCATCAACGTATGTTTCCCCAACCAATTCGTACTCCTCATCCTCGACGCCATTCTTCCTGAGCAAAACCGGGACATTGCACCCTAACAACACCACAATCACATCGTCCTTCCGACTCTCCTTATCTACCATGGCAAAATGTCCCTGTTTCGTCACAGCAAGCCTCTTCGCCATGTGCATCGACCCCGTTGTATCCCTCACTCTGCTGAAAAACTTAAGCAAGACATCTCCATCGGGCTTTTCCCCCAGTAGATATGGGAGCGCTTCGATCTTGGCGAGCACTTCTTTGAGCAACTTGCCTCGGATAACCAGGCGCACATTCTCATCAAGCCATGCCTCGAACTGTCGTACCGCGACGTGATCACGATCGTTACCTGCCCTGATAGTTCGAAGCCATGTAATAAAGCAGTCGCAAAGTGCATCGACCCTTGCAGGAACCTGCAGGTAGCGGTCATTCCGGTCGAGAACAGCTGTGCGTACGAGAGCTCTCAAGAGCTCTACCGTGGCATTTCTGTCTTCGTCCCCATCCCTAGTGATCGACAATGATTCGAGCATATTTTCGGGTCCATGCAAAGCGTCGCGGTCCTGGAATCCAAACTCGAACCCGGTGTGTGTGGGGTCCTCCATCCAGAGCTCTCCCACACCCTCCACTACATCAACCAGGTAGCCTTCGCATCGCAGCACCTTACCATCAGCCAACACATCGAACGCGCACATTTTGCCCCCCGCGGCCGCATACACGGCTCCCTCACTACCAGCCGGAGGTAGCGCGTCCCTCGGTGGTCTAAAGTTCCCAATGTGCCAGAGCCCGCTTTGGCTCACCATCAGCGGTACCGTGGGCAGAGCTCTCAGCTCCCTCCAGTCGGGAACCCATGACGGCCCGAGCCCGGTGCTCGGTCGGAAGAGGGGTGCAAAGCAAATGAGGTCGAGGTTCATCCTCATCTCGATGAACGAGACGACGAGACGCCGGTATACCTCCTCGACGGCGAGCGTATACGTTGGGGTGCCGACTATCCACTGGTCCACATCTGACACGAGTCCCAGAAGCGAGTAGATTCTATCTCGTGGGTCGGTGGAGAGGTTGGTTCCGGTGTAAGCGAGGAGAGCCGGCAATGGTAACGGATTTCTCGGGGCGGGGAAAATGCCGATGGCGACGTCGCCGGTATCAGTGGTGCGCGTGCCGGAGCACCAGCAGAGGCGGATGCGGTTCCAGACTGCGTACCACACTGTGGGTGCGATCCATGTCTGGGGAGGGTTGCAAAGCCAAGTTGCGTATATTGCGTCTTCTATGGTGTGCTCGTTGATGGACTTGTCGCCGCAGACGAAATATACAACCCGCGGCAGGACGAGTTCTTGAAGCGTCCAGACGCGGATGAACCACGGCCAGGAGAGAAGCGCTTCGAGAGCTTTCCAATTGTCGGGAGAAAGGAGGTCGGGGTGTACAGAAGGGGGGATGGAACGGACCTTGGTAACCTCGTGGTGGTCCACCACAGCGTCGAAGTTGTCGGCAAGGGTCTTCAAGAAGTCCATGGCCGTGCTAGAAGTCTCGGTTCGAGCGCCAAGCCAGACAATGGCTGCGGAGCATTGGGTGTAAATGTGGGACATGAGCTGGACCTGCGACACTCGCTCGGCTTGGTCCGCTTGATTGATACAGATGGAGTCGATCCAACACCATTGGGTTGGCATCTTCAAGGAGCCATCGCAAAGAGCTTCCAGAATTTGGTAGATGCTGTCCAGAACCGGAAATGGCTCGCCATTCAGGAAAATCGTGTTCTGGTTAGGTCTTGGCTGGCGTGGGATGGCTAGATTTATCAATGCTAACTCTATGATCATGTCTGTCGAGTGAAGCAGTCCTTCAGATCCTATAATTATAGTCACATCGGCGCTCAGTGCAACGCATCGCAAGTTTGCGCTATTGCACGGAGCAACATGAGACAAAGCACTGCACACGGAAGGGAGTGGAGGGATTCATCCCCCGCTGTGCGGTCTGCAAAGATGCCCATACCGCGTGGAGCAACGCCTGCCCAGCAAGAAGAAAAGAAATGCACATGGTAGAACAACAAGCCAAGCAGGCTCGAAGCACCTACAAGCATGTGCCATTTGGGGAGGACATAATACATCAGGCGCAGAGAACACCAGACTCAGACAGGCGGTCAATCTGCCCGGCTCGTCGTGCTCGGTGATGAGCGGCAATCCATCTACCGATTCCGCGGTGCCGATCACCGCTACCTTACTCTAGCTCCTGAGTTACTAGGTCCTATTAACCCCTACCCTTTCGTTAGAGTTCCATTGAGCCAAAGCTTTCGACTATCGGATCGACAGTTCGGTTCATCAATAATGTTTTTCTTGGTGGCGAGTCATATATCACCAGCTCAAAGCCTGGTCCGAAACCCATTATCCTGATAGATGCTATCCTCGTGATAGCTATACGTTGGCCAAGAAGCTATCAACCCTGATTAAGCACCACGGAGTCAAGAATAGTGCAATTATAGCGCCGTCTATATGCAAAAGTTGGCCATTAAAATATGTAACCAATATATTGTCCAAGACATACCACGTGCCAATTGCTGTACCAACCGATGACGAGGGCCCCCTAGGTGACAGGGAGACCAACGGGAAGATGTGTGTTTCCAGCATTCACCAGTTTAAAGGCAGCGAGCGTGATCTAATCATTCTCTTCGGTATCGACTCCTCTTTTTTCAAGTATTTTGGCCGCAATCTCCCGGACGATACCTGCCCCAATGAGGTCTTTGTGGCTCTGACGCGTGCCGCAAGACAGCTTGTCTTGGTCAACAACGAGGACAAGAAGCTCATGCCTTTTGTATCTGTGGAAGCTCTATATGAAACAGCCGAGGTTGCTAACATGACAAGAAATCTGGCAAAAATTGCACCGCCCGGCGCACCCGGCCGTCCTTTGGAGCTAGGACTTACTCTCCCGCCTTCAACCGGCGTCCGAGATATAACCCGACACATACGGGACGAATCTCTCGATGAGATCATTAAACATGAGCTGTGTATCCGACAGCTCTCACTGCCTCTACCCGATGAGGAGCATATTCATATACCGAATGTGGTGCTTTCGGACGCAGAACGGAGGTTCCACGAAGCTGTGAGCGATATAAATGGCCTCGTCGTTGTCGCAGCCTTCGAGCACGATCTGACTGGAACGCTAAATACGCTCGCTCTCGACCAAAGTATCATTGACGTAATATCTCCAGTCTGTTAGCGGCGGCATGTCTCTTGGCTTTGTCGATATGCGTGTGAATACCAGGCTTGTCTCTCGGGCTATCTACCGCGTGTTATTCAGATGAAACGTCACAAATTCGACTGGATCGAGCCTGAAGAACTTGCCCTAGCCCGAAGTAGACTCCAAGGGGAACTGAGAGATTCAGCCGCAAATCTTAAGTTTGAGGTTGAAGACGAGCAAAATTTCAGTATTGATAGTCAGAAAACCCGACTTCAAGGTCGAGCCGATATCATCGTGGTTTCCTCCACTTCAGACCGCAACGATGGAGTCACTGCAACTCATGAGATGAAGCATATTAAGGAGAAAAGCCTGCAATGGACTAAGCTTCGCGAAAGGACGCAAATTGTAGCAAGATACGGGCCATTACGCGTCCATGATGCTTGAGTCCGAGTTGCTAGAGATGAACACAAGAGACTGGCTGCGCAGAGAGACGAGGTGGAGAGGATTTTCAATAAGGAAGCTCATGATGAGGTTTCTTTCCTTCGCCGTTGGCTTAGGAGAGTGAGGGGTAAGTTAAGGGGGAGCATCTCGAAGCTGCGACTCAACGATCCTATCAATCTTGACTTCCCTGCCGCAGACCGATGGCCTCGAGCCGAGCATCGTGCCCTCATGGATGATAACAA
The DNA here is from genome assembly GCA_002812735.1 of Scedosporium dehoogii. Classification (NCBI taxonomy): domain Eukaryota; kingdom Fungi; phylum Ascomycota; class Sordariomycetes; order Microascales; family Microascaceae; genus Scedosporium; species Scedosporium dehoogii. Next base: position 5,152 of record PGIR01000042.1, on the reverse strand, counting down.
ATGGCTTTGCCAATTCTAGACGCTCCATCGGCAGCTTAGCTTCGAGGGTTACATCCACTCACGGCCAATGGCTTGGCCGCTGGAATATGACCAGGAAATTATCACGGAAGCGGTAAATTTCGCTATTCTAGAGTCATCACGGCGTGCGGTTGGCCAAAGTCAGCTCTCCTTGGAGGTTGATGGCATTGAGAAAGCAGGAGAAGAGTGCTTAGATGATTCTGTCCAGGAATTAATCGTTGTTAAGACCGAGAGCACCGACGAGGGCAGCTGGGGGGGCAGCAGCGATGATAGTGGTGATGATAGTAGCGAGGCCTGGCGTGAGAATAATAGACCCTTGTTAGAATTGAACTATCCGATCGAAGGTGGTGGGAACCTTTATGAAAATTACGAATTTATTCAACTATAGAATCTAACATTTTGCGAATCAAGGGTTCTTTTGCTAGTCAGTGACCCCCCTAGGGTGACGTAGCAGCCTAGGGGATTTGTGGTCGTTTTTGAGACCCCCTAGTATCTCATACGTTACGCTTACAACTCTCGATGAGGCGGTGGGATAGGATCTGGTCGGGGTGGTCCAACATGGTCGAGAGCCTTCGCATCCGCCCAAGTAGACCAGTAAACCTTATCAAATCGCTCATCAGTCAGATCAGGATGAGCGTGGCCCCAGTCGTGAGTCAACATCTTCTCCTTAAGTGTTCCATCCATCCTCTCTAGACTGACCAACGGACTGCGATACCATTTTCCCGATGCATTTTCGGGCGGCTCGTTTCCTTCTGCCCTGCGGAACGCGTGGGTGGTGGCCATGTCGCGTTCCACCACAAACTTAGGATTATTCCCCTGCCACTCGACCGAGTTGGGCTTGTTGACTTTATAGTTTCCATGAGCCGACCAGCCAAGGAACTTCGCCTCGTTGTTGAGCGTCCAGACGACCAGATGCTCCCAGTCGTGTTTGTGACCGTGCGCCAGAGCGCCTCCCTCATCCTTCTCGAAGTAGTAACCGTATAGGTAGAAGCACCAGCCGTCGTTTGTGCACTTTTCGCGTACGTATGTGTTGCTGTTGTGCAGGCGATCCAACTGGCGGCAATCACCTTGGCCGATTTCGAGACCATCGTTGCAATGCCCGCCACGGGTGATGGCTGCGGTGTTGTAGCAGGCTGATTTGTCAAAGTCGATTACAGGTTGGTATTTGAGGGCACCAGGAGTCGCATTCTCGCCTAGTGAGCCTGGAGCCGGAGCTGGAGCCGGAGCTGGAGCCGGAGCCGGAGCCGGAACTGGAGGCGGATTTGGAGCTGACTGGTGATTGCAGATGTACGCCATGCTGCACTTTTTGCCGTCGGCCAGTGTGAAGAGCCCATCCAAGTGCCGGCTCCAGCATGCCAGAACAACAGAATCATATGTATGAGTGGCCCATCCAGCCAAATTTGGATCTCCAACGCCGTTGTTGATATACGCGGTCCATGTATCACCGTTGGGAAGGGTCTGAGACACGCCGCTGTTACGCCAGGGGTAGGAGCCATCCCACGGTACGTTCTTCATGTATTTTGGTGCGCCCCAAGCCTCAGCAGAGTAGTACATCATCTCGCGTGATGTAGAGCCACCATTTGGCCCCAGACCGATGCCGCAGTCGGCGAGGACAAGGTTTTCGCTCCAGGTAGTCTCGGCAGAGACCAGAACGCTTGCGAGCGCGAGCATCTTCAGGAGAGTTGTGGCCATCCTGATCAGATAAGGATGGCGTCAACGGTGGGTTAGGGTCGAAAATTCGGAGGTCGTAGTTGAACGATGATAATTTGTGGGTAATCTTTGACAGTGTAGTGTACAGGTTGGTCTTTGCACCTTCCGGAAGACCAGCCAAGACTGATGTTCCTTAGATGTGTACTTGCCGATGTAGTTCGATATCGATGAAACCAAAGCAACGAAGATGTGAATATATAGGTCCGAGATGATCTGAAAATGCTTTCCTCTGCGGAAACAAGCCTGGTATATATACATCGAGAGTTGAGCAATTATCCGGCGAGATAACCTCACCAGCAGAGTCTGAAGTCCACCAGCCTGACGATAGTAGGACCGCACGATGCATTTCCTTTGGCTGTTTCTTGGCTTGGAGTTTTGGCGATGCCATTGCTGCGCATTCAGAAGTCAAAAAATAAAAATGTGGCTTTCAAGTCAGCGCGTCAGCTTGCATCTGGTAAGTCAGATCTTACCTATTGTAGGGGGATACACACCGCCGGCGTATTCCGAGGTCCCCGAAGGCTGAGTGCATACGAGCGATGCCATTGCTGCACATTCAGAGGTCAAAATGAAAATGTGGCTTTCAAGTCAGCGCGTCGAACAGCTTTTGAATTATAGTGGGGTTGGAACGCAAGAATCGTCCCATTCATCTCCTTTGCTTACCTTCAGCTTGTATCTGGTAAGTAAGATCTTACCTATTGTAGGGGGTACGTAGTGGGTGTTATAATTTACACAGCCTCATATCTCGGCCGAAGGCGTTTTCGTACACTAATTTAGTTTGCTGATCCTCTTCAACATCGGGTTACATGGGTGATCGGGTAGTTCCTGGACAGCACACCGGTTTCAACATTGTACTGCGTCACCACACCGTCAATGATTATCTCACTGATCGCTAGCCTTCTCATGCAGTACAGTGGGGAGTCAAAAGTAACGAGCAATGGCCATTTTTACACCAAAAGCCACGCTCTTTATAGTATAAACTACGAATAATTTTATATTGTAACTAATAAGTAAAAATTATTTCTCAAATCTTTTATCATTTCTCTTACCTCAGGAACTGAGAACTCGCAAGACCCCAAAGGATCAGGCACCGATAAGCCCAAACCTATCCGACCAAATAGGGTGGGGGTTAGGGTTAGAGAAGCTCTTTGGGTCCTAGGCCCCCCGGCTGTTGCAGATGATCTCGGCGAGCTAGGCGCGTGCTGGTATATGCAGGTCAATGGCCGGCTCCACGTATTCGTCCTCCTCCTTAATGGCCTGCCGCTCGATTTCCCAGGTCGGCTGCATATTGGCCCTCAGCCGGGAGGCTAAGCGGGTTGCATATGGACTATGGACGGTTCCGGTCCCACCTGCATGTCCTAAGAAGGGCGGGGTTCTGAGCAGAATCAGGACGAGCCCAACGGACTGACTAGAAGGTTGCAGGGCACGTAGTCAACCTTGGTACCGTGGAAAAAAGCCCGAGTGGTGGTCAGCGATCAAACGACCCTCTTTGTGTTGTTCAAGATGTGCATCCTCATGGGACATTGGGTCCAAATATAAGTGTATCAGAGTCCTCCCAAGACCAGAGCCAGAGTCTCAACATCTTCTCCACCCAAGGCACCTCATTTATCCTTGATACAACTTACTCTACCCTGCGCACAGGCAACAAAATACGATGACTCCAAATCTAATCCATCTCTTCCCTCTGTTCGCGACGGTGTTCATGGCGGCTGCTGTTCTTGCTGACACTGGTATCACCACCCGATACTGGGACTGCTGCAAGCCGTCGTGCGCTTGGCCCGGCATGATTCAGGTATCGGAACCCGTGCGAACCTGTAATAAGAACGACAAATGGCCGAACCCGCTCAACTCTAGCGCCCAGTCGGCTTGCAATGGCGGCGACGCGTACACTTGCAGCAACAATGGACCGTGGGTTGTCGACAATAACCTAGCGTATGGATTCGCAGCGGCCAAACTTGCTGGGAAGTCTGAGCAGGATTGGTGCTGTGCTTGCTACAAGTAAGTCCAATCTGTTTCCAGGACGTTGGATGAGGGACAACGCGCAGGCAGTGGAAGATGGAAAAATCCCGAGGACCAATGGTGGAGATCATCATGGTTTGTTTGACTCAACTGACGAGTTTCCCCCAATCTAATAGGCTCACCTTCACGTCAACGTCGATTGCCGGGAAGCAGATGATCGTCCAGGTGACCAACACTGGCGGCGACCTTGAAAACAACCACTTCGATCTCGCCATCCCCGGCGGTGGCGTGGGCATGTTCCCCCAGGGATGTCAATCACAGTTCGATGGCGCGTGGATGGGTGACACATATGGCGGCTACCAGAACAGGAACGATTGTTACAATCTTCCCGAGGGCCAATTCCGCGACGGCTGCTTCTTCCGTTTTGACTGGTTCCAAAACGCCCAGAACCCAACCGTCGAGTTTCATGAGGTGTCTTGTCCGCAGGCCATGATTGACAGGACGCACTGTGGTCGCTGGAGTTACAAGGGTTTCGTCGACCAAAGTAATAAAGACGGGCTCTTAGAACAGGTGGGGCTAGAATTGTAGATTACTTTATCTTCTTCTAGAAAGTGCCTCCTGTCAAGAAGGTTCATCTTTATCGTGCGAGGCACGAGACGGGAAAAAGTTCCCCTAGGGTGGCTGTTTATGGGCCTGACGCGGCAGTTTCTACTGTTGATTCTACAAATTAAATGAGACTAAGATTATGCATTCGCAATCTGGGAAGTAGATGTGCAGACGAGTGTATAGGTGTTAGACATGCGTGCTCGTATAATGATAGAGTAAGTGACCAGAAGATGGAGACCCAAGGATGATTGGTTAATGATCCTGATCTCTCTCCTTCTTCCTTTTTTTTTTTTTTTATCTGAAGAGACCAGGCCAAGAGAATAATAACTAGCAAGCCGATACTCTCAGAACCAACACCAACGGGAACAACTGATCACTCTCAGTTGAGTGCGCTCCCCTCCTAACATGCTAAACTTGTCTAAAAAAACTATTCTCTCCTCCCACAACTGTAGGAGTTGTCCTCCTCTTCTATCCATGTAAGTGCGGTCGAGATATGTAGCGCCCGAAGCTGTGCGGCTTCGCCCACTCAAGTGGCACCGAGGCCACTTGCACTCTGCACCAACGCAGTAGATTTCGAATTCATGAAAAATCTTGCTTCCACTTTTAGCTAGCATAGACAATTGTCTTGTAATAGGGAGAAAGTGCTAAAGTAAACAGCCCCCCAACTGCCAACTGTAGTAGTAACAGGCTCCCTCCTTCACATCACATGCACCATGTTGGACAGACATGCCACACGTACCAAACAAATAATTCATCTTTTCACTGATTAAGAAAGTAGTCTAGACTTAATCACGAGCATTACAAAGTAGAACTTCTTCCTCTCTCTTTCTTTTTTTTTTTTTTTTTTTTTTTTCTTTCTTCT